>CM057457.1:490252500-490515000 GCA_016271365.2 Neoceratodus forsteri
CACACTCTCTTGAATCCCCTCACAGTTCCTGCCCCCACCACTCCTCAGGGAGTCTGTTCCAGTTTTCCACCACCCTCTCTGTAAAGTAGAATTTTCTGATGTTTCTCTTGAACCTCCTCCCTACTAAGACACTAAATATGTACACATTGGAAGAGAGAAGGGACCGGGGGACATGATAGAGGTCTTCAAGTACATGAAGAGGGTAAATTGGGAAGAACAGTCAGGTGCTTTGAAGGAAGGAGGAGGGGGCACTAGAGGGCATGGGTGGAAGCTGTAGGGGAAGATTCAGGGAGAAAGTAGGAGGTGCTACTCCACAGAGGGTGGTGGAGCCATGGAATGCACTGCCTAGGGGCTGGTGGAGGCAGAAACAGTGGAGGGGTTCAAGAGGGCTGGGACAGGCAATGGAAGGGTTCTGGAAGCAAAATCCAATGCAGCAAGAATATCTGAACTGGGAAGGGAGAAGCCAGAGAAGAGCGGGTAGCGAGGTCAGCACCCAGGTGGGGCTGACCAATTGAGCAGACTCGAAAGACTGTTAGGCCTATTCTGCTGGCATTTCAGTAATGTTAGGCCTATCTACATACCCACATTCCCCTGTTTTAATTACCCCTTAGCTGAAAGATGTCCTCTGCTGGCACCCTGTTAATACCTTTGATATATTTGAAGGCCTTAATCATGTTCCCCTTTCTTCTTCTTTGTTCAAGGAGTATGTGCTGAGGTCCCCAGGCATTCCGTATGACAGATGATGGAGTCCACCAACCATTTTGTTGCCCACCTCTGGACGCGGCTTCCATCCCTATTCACATCTTTTCTTGAGATATGGCCTCAGAACTGGACCCCATACTCAAGGTGAGGCCTGGTGAGCTGCCTGTATAAGGGCATTATGACTTCCTCTTGCTGCTTTATTCCCCTGCCAATACATCCTAGCATCTTACTGGCCCTTGACACCTCTTTCATATTGCTTTGTCACCTTCGGCCCCTGTGAAATGAATATGCCAAGGACCCTTTCCAGCTTGGTAACCTCTAGGCATGTCCCCATACAGTAATCCACTCCTGGTTATTCCTGCCTAAGTGCATGATCTTGCATTTTTGTGTTGCAGGACAAATGCCATTTCTTGGACCATTCCTCCAGTTTCTCCAGAGCCCTGCACATACTCTCCACCCCCCTCAGGTGAATCCACTCTATTGCAAACTTTTGTGCCATCTGGGAATAGACACACTCTTCCCTCTAGCTCTTCCACTATGTCCCCTATAAATATACTGGAAAGCAGTGGTCCTAGTGCAGACCCTGAGGTAACTTACTGGTGTCCATACCTTCCTCTGAAGGTACCCCATTTACAATTACCCTCTGCCTTCTACCCTCCAGCCAGTTTTGCACCCACCTAACCACATGTGGCCTTATCCCAAGGCATCTCATTTTGTGCAGTAGCCTCCTGTGTGTGCACTGAATCAAACTCCTTTTTGAAGATGAGATATGCACCATGTACAGACCCCCTGATCCAGTGCCCTGTGACCTAGTCAAATGACTCTATTAAGTTCATTTGTGTGACCTTCCCTCAGTGAACCCATGTTGCTGCCAGTCCTGTAGGCAATTGGCTTCAAGGTAGCTAGTGATTCTCTTTTTTAGCACTTTCTCCGTGAGCTTGCCCACCATCGATGTCATGCTCACCGGCTTTAATAGACAGCCTCCTCCTTGTCCCCCCTTTACAAGGGACCACATCTGCCCTTTTCCAGTCATCGGGGATCTCCCCTCTCACCAAGAATTTATTGAAGAGGCTGGTCAGAGGTTCTGCTAGCACTTTACTAAGCTTCCTCAGTACACTGAGGTGCACCCCTTCTAGCCCCATTGCCTTATCCACTCTCAAACCCTCTCACTCCCTCAGGACCTTTTCCACTTGGAAGGGACTAGAGTTAACCTGCCACCTTATCATGTACCCTGATCTTCTTAAACTCCCCCTTCTTCTCAACCATGAAGACTGAACAGAAATAGCTACTGAGTATCTCCACCTTCCCACAGTTATCTCCCACCAATTCCTCTCCATTTTTTCAACCTGATTATCCTCTCTCTTGACTTTTTCCTTTCACTGACAGACCTGAAGAAGGTTTTATCCCCTCCTTGACTGTGTTGGCTATTCTCTTCTGTTCTTGCCTTTACCCTCCTGACCTCCTTACCTGCTTCCCTCTGCTTCTCTTGGTATATAGCCCTATCCTCCTCCCTTCGTGTCCTTCTAAATGCCTTTCTCTTTGCCCTGATCCTCTCTGCTACTTCTCTATAAACCAAAGTGACTTCCCCTTCTTTCTACTTTTATTTACCCTCCTGATGCAGAGGATAGTGGCCTCCACAACTGTCCCTTTTATTTTACCCCACATTTTCTCCACCCCCTTAGTTTTCCCATCCTGGCTAAAGCCTGTTGAATGCATTCCCCCATTTTCTGAAAGTCTGCATGCCAAAAATCTAGCACCTTTACATTGGGCAGATGGATCTCAGCAGCCATTTTTACCATGAACCAAACAGTGCTGTGGTCACCAGTGCCCAAGTTCTCTCCTACGGCTATTGCTCTCACCTGTTCCCCATTTGTAAGGATCAAATCTAGGATCACCCCTCCCTGGTTGGTTCCCCTACCAGCTGCTTCTTAGTGCTCCCTGTAGGGAGTCTACGATATCCCTGCTACTGGTGGATGCTGCCGATGGGGTGCCCCAATCCAGGCCCGGAAGTTGTGGTTCCCCATCAGCCGCACCTCCCTCTGTTTGCTGTCTTCTGGATTTCCTCCATCATTGTCTTATCCATTGCATCCTGCTGCACTGGTGTCTATATATCACCCCGATGCATAGGACTTCTCCTTCCCTGTATCCAATGTTACCCATAAAGCCTCAGCCCCCACATATCCTAAAAATCAGTAGCCTTAATATATTCCTTCACATATAGGACACCCCCCCATCCAACTTACCTTTCCTAAAAAGTATATACCCCGGTATTGCCATACCAGTCCAATCCAGTCCCTTATGACCTCACATCTCCATGATTCCCATGATGTCTAGGTCTGCCTCAGCCATGACTGCTGCTAAGTCTGGGATCTTATTGCCCAGGCTTCTGGCATTGGTGCACATGGCTTTCAACCACAGGGCCCCTTATGCTGTCCCCTGGCACATGTTACCATCCCTACTCCTTGCGTCTGTCGTTTTCCATCCTTGGGGAGGCTGGTAACCACCCTTTTCTTCTGTCCCGTGGTGTGGGTTTACTCCCAATCCCCCCAATTTAGTTAAAATTATAGTATTGTTCCATGAATTCTCCTAACTTGCTCCTTAGCAGTGCTGTACCCTCTCTATTCAGGTACAGTCTATCCAGGGCAAATAGACTCTCATTTCCCCATGTTGTGCCCCAGTTCCCTACTAACCCATACCCAATCTGTTCATACCATCCCTACAGCCACCTATTATTTATTTAGTTTTCATTATTAAATTTTGCAGTCCTCATGCTCCTCTGTGTGCTTGCCCATGGTACAAGCAGCACTTCCAAAAATTCACATACCTGAACCCCAGACTGCTGCAGTACCTAGCTAGTGCCTAAATTTTGCCTGCACTTCTAACAAACTATACCCCGCCAGGTCATTTGTTCCAAGGTGGAACACCAGGTGAGTTTTTTCCATCCTGCTGTCTCCCGTGTGGGATATAGTGAATGACCTCTGCTACTGCCATACCTGGCAGGCAATCCAGCCCATATCATACTGTTTCTGTCCCTCCTAACCCCCCAGCAAATTCCTTTTATTATCGAGTCACCAACAAGTAAGACCCTTCTCTCCATTTCCTTTAACATGTATTTCTCCTGTATTTTTCCCAGCCCTTTATACTCCATTAATTCCTTATTGCTGTTTCCCCTTTTTCCCTTGTATTCTCCCAAGTATTTAGTTCCCCACTCTCTGTATGCGCTCCCAGTTCCCCATAGGCATTACCTTTAAAACCACCTTTCCTTTTCTTTCCATCTGCCAGCACCCTCTCCCCACCTTGCCCCACCCTTTTCATTGCCTTGACTGAAGTTTCCAATGCTTGGGTCGCTTCTCCATTTCCAACCTGTTTTGGCCCCCCAGACCTTCCCTTGCTGTTCCTCTCTCTTGAGGGTTTGCCCTTTTTGAGGTGAGTTCACCCCAGCACCCTTGTCCTTTCATTTGCCCTCCTCTTTGTTGTTTTGCAAGGGGACAACCCCCTTCTCCTGCTACTCAGCCTTCCATTGTGCCCTTTTCAACTGTTCCCCCTGAACCCACCTTTGCTCCAATTTCTTCATTCTTACCCCCATTTAGTGGAACTAGAGGTGCAAATATGTTTTTGTGTTCTACGCCTACTACCTTTATCCTCCTGCTAGTGCACCTCCCCCTTTACTTCTGTTTTGTGCAGGCTTTGGACCTTACAACCTACCAGTACCCTCTACCCTTCTCACATCCAGGACTGCCTCTACCAGAGTCCCCAGGAGCCCCCTAATGCCCACCCCTACACTTCCTTCCCTGCTTGTATATTCCTTTGTGTTCTTCCAGTCCATCTCCTGACTACTCTTACCTATTTCAAGTTTTGCTCCTAGACCCCTGCATCTCTACCATTTGAATCTCTTTTGCCTCACCCCATCTTACTCCTTCAGTGGATCCTCCATCCTCCCCACCACCCTTCACCCCTGCCTTACCTTCTCCTTTAGTTGTGCCACTGCCTACATACCATGCCAAACCTAATACCATGGCCAATCCACACCCAGTACACTCTACCACACTTACAAAGATACCTGCCCTTGTAGTCTGGGGACCATGCCATAGCTCCATTGCTGTTCTGCCCCAACTGCTCCTCCAGATCAGTTGCCCCATTATTTTTCACAACGCCACTATAAAACGCAGCTTGTACCATCCAAAACCCATTGCTGAACCCTCTTTAAAGAACACCTTGAAAGCCTATTATGCAATGAACAACAAAAAATGCACACACTCCTGGACTAGAATTCTTTCTGCTGACTGAAAAGAACTAGATGAACAGACAAGAAACATCTTGGAATCCTATTACCCAAGGTACAGGCTCCCTGACAGGATTAGCTCCTGCAAAATAAAAGAAATAGGTTATCAAGCAAGTTAATGCAGTACAGACTGGACCAGAGCAGGACCACTGGACCCACAGGGCCACTCAAAAGCAATGGCTACTGCTCAGATTCTAGAACAAGCTCTCAAATAGAATGTCCCTATTATATTCCTGCCCATCTACAAAACCCTTGCCAAGCACAGGACTCCTGTCTTCCCCTTCAATGTCTGGTAATTTTGTCAACTATTATTCCAAGCATATGCCTTTATACCTAGCAGACATATAAAGACTCAGGACATCAGATGCTGACATACAGTATATGAAGAATTTCTCAGGGAAAACTGGGCTGTAAACAAGAATGAATGTGTGTCCTTCTGTGCGCTGGTGCAGATCATGCTTTGGAACAAATCAACCACATGATGAAAGTTTCAGGTGGATTGGTATTACCCTTAACCACAGTGCTCACACTAGATTTCTTCTGATATCACCAAACCTTGCTCGGATGGTGAAAGAAGAACAGCAGGCTGGACTGTTCTCAGCCAGATACACACAGCATCACAAACCTTCATTATCAGTACCAAAGTGACAGAGAAGAGAGTCCTGGTTCTTACCACCATCATCAGAAGGTTTACAAATCCATTCACAGAGGACAGTGATAAGTTGTTCAATCTAACAACAAAGGTAATCATGTCAGAAAAGGCAATGCAAGACTCGTGTAAGCAGGACATTATTGGCAAACAACAATCTGAAACATTTGTATCCATACATATTACAACAAGCAAAGTTAATCTGTTGGCCATCATGAAAAAGCAAAAACTACAGACCTGGAAAAGCTCAGGAAAGGAAGTGAATGTAAAAGTGGGAGATAAGGTGATTGAGCTGCATGAGGAGAGAGCTCTGTTTGCTAATTGTGTGCAGATCAAGGCTTGATATCAACCTGAAGGATGCCATTGGGCAATATGAGTTCTCAGTAGTGCCCAGACCACTTTTTACTGCTGATGGATCAATGATACATTGCTCTGCAAACTCTTTGTCAGTTCTAGAGGAGCTCCCAAACAAACCTGTGGAGAGCATGGAGACAGATGAACTCAGCATCAATGCTAATAAGTTAACAGTTGCAGTAGTTAATGGCATGGCTAAACTGTACACCCTAGACAAGCCAGTAGCAGTGAAGACTTGTTTTGACCTGGCGGAACACTTCATATCCCATCTATTTAAAGAAGTGCAACAGAGAGAAGTATGATGTAATTCACTTGGTATTTGACCGATATAATGTAACACAATCACAGAAAGGCTCAACACATGACAGGTGACAAGGAGGCAATGCACCAGTAGCCTACCACATCACTGACATGACCAACAAAGTAACTATGAAATGACTTTTGTCACATGTAAAGACAAGACAAAGGACGAGATTACAAGACACCCAGAAGAAACAATGCTCTAGTATGAACTGAAAAATACAATTAAATTTGTTGTCACCTGCAGTACCAAATGTAGAGCAACTCACAAAGTTATGAGTCATCTTGAGAGTGAGCAAGACGAAGGTGACACAAAGTTACTTCTACATTCCTTAGATACAGTAGCTTCTGGTACCATGCAACTTCACATTCACTCTCCAGACATAGATATCTTTGCACTTGCTATTAGGCACTATCTCAAATCATGCCAAGATATGGCATATGTGACTGGAACCTGAAAAAGCACAGGAACATCTAGCTAAGACCAATCTATGAGACTCCTGGTCCAAAGAAAGCAGCCACACTACCACGATTTCATGCCTCAGTGGTGATGACATTACTAGTTCTTTTGTAGGAAAGAGAAAATTAACTAGCTGGAAGGCATTTCAGAATGCTAGTGAAAGATGGTCTTACAGCCTTTGAGAAGCTGGGCAATTACATAAAGCCATTGAAGATACTCTTGTAACACTGGAGAAGTTTGTGTGCCAATTCTACCTCCCAAAAGCTGTGATAACAAAAGTGAAAGGACTCACAGGGTTGTTTAAAAAGCAAGCACAATCAGAAAATCCTGCCTCACAAAAAGTGCCCTACTCCAATCAGTTATGAGCTCACTATAATGGTATGATCTGGAACAATGATGCAGTTGCCAAACCCGAACTGCTTCACACCACTTCAATATGACTGGAAAGATGATGGAGGTCAGTGGAAAAGTTATGATTGCAGAATCTCGTGCCAGATACTGTGCTTCATCTAGCTAAATGCAGTTGTGAAAACAAAGTGCTCAGCAATGCTTTTGCACATGTAGGAAAACTGGTCTCAACTGCACAAGATTCTGCTGCTGTTCTGATGTGGATGTGAGAAATCAATTGCTGAAAATGAGGGAGACCACATTGACAGTGATGCTAATATAGACAGTGAGGATATGGAAAGTGATGCTCATATGGAGAGTGACGATGACTGATGATCCCCTTATCACTATAGTATGTTAGTACAGACAGTGATGATTATTTAGATATGGAAAGTGATGCTGATATGGAGAGTGAAGATGACTGATGATCCCCCTATATATCACTATAGTTGGTTAGTACAGACAGTGATGATTATTTAGATATGGAAAGTGATGCTGATGTGGAGAGTGATGATGATTGATGATCCCCCATCCATCATTGTAGTATGTAGTATGTTAGTACAGACAGTGATGATTATTTAGATATGGAAAGTGATGCTGATATGGAGAGTGATGATGATTGATGAGTTCCCTATTTATCACTGTAGTATGTTAGTGCAGACAGTGATGATTATTTAGATATGGAAAGTGATGCTGATATGGAGAGGATGATGACTGATGATCCCCTATCTATCACTATAGTATGTTAGTACAGACAGTGATGATTATTTAGATAAGGAAAGTGATGCTGATATGGAGAGTGATGATGACTGATGATCTCTCTCTATCACTGTAGTGTGTTAGTATGTTAGTACAGACAGTGATGATTATTTAGATATGGAAAGTGATGCTGATGGAGATTGATGGTCCTGTCTATCTATCACTGTAGTATATTAGTACAGACAGTGATGATTACTTAGATTCTATCACTGTAGTATATTAGTACAGTGATGATTACTTAGATATGGAAAGTGATGCCGATAAGGAAAGTGATGATGACTGATGATCCCCCTATCTATCACTGTAGTATGTTAGTACAGACAGTGATGATTATTTAGATATGGAAAGTGATGCTGATGTGGAGAGTGACGATGATTGATGGTCCCCCTATCTATCACTGTAGTATGTTAGTACAGACAGTGATGATTATTTAGATATGGAAAGTGATGCTGATATGGAGAGAGTGACTGATGATGATCCCCTATATATCACTGTAGTATGTTAGTACAGACAGTGATGATTATTTAGATATGGAAAGCGATACTGATATAGAGAGTGACGATGACTGATGATCCCCTTATCACTATAGTATGTTAGTACAGACAGTGATGATTATTTAGATATGGAAAGTGATGCTGATATGGAGAGTGAAGATGACTGATGATCCCCCTATATATCACTATAGTATGTTAGTACAGACAGTGATGATTATTTAGATATGGAAAGTGATGCTGATATGGAGAGTGAAGATGACTGATGATCCCCCTATATATCACTGTAGTATGTTAGTACAGTGATGATTATTTAGATATGGAAAGTGATGCTGATATAGAGGTGATGATGACTGATAATCCTCCTATCTATCACTGTAAAAAACAAAATGGTTATATTAAATGCACGCTGAAAATAGAAAATAGAGTTAAAAATCTGCTTCGACCTTAGGTCTTCTTCAGGAATATCTAAATAGAAAAAACAAGTTAGTGTAGAGAGAGGTAAAATGAGAGATATATATATGGAGAAAGAAGAAGGGAGGCTAAGGGAGAAGAAGTGATAAATGGTAAGATTAGAGAGAATCTGCAAAACAAAAAATTGATGATGGGAAAGATAAGCATAATGGGAGAGAAGAGCTGAGGAAGTTCCAGAGTAGAGACTTGATTAACAGGGCCTTAAGAAGGCTGAAGGTGACAAATGTGTGAGAGAGACAGAAATGGAGATACATGTGGAAATGAAAAATAAATGAGTACAAAAACAAATTGACTTTTAGGGAAAAAGGGATAGCTGAAAGATGTTAGTGGAAAATAAGTCTATCATTCAAACCAGAGGGCTGCTGGGAGCTAAGGCGATGATCAGCTTGGCTTCCATGTTTTTTCTATGGTCAGGATCCTGAAACCCGCTGAAGGATACAAACAGAAAGGTCATTGACATTGTGGTCCTGGAGATAAAGTGGATACAATGGGTTTAGTAGTTTCACCATTCCTGACTGCCTGAAATGTTCCCTGAAACGGCCAGCAAGAGCCTACCAGTTTCTCCAATGGCATAGCTGAACACCTCCTGCAAAGAAATACAGTACACCACATTAGTGGAGGTGCATGAGAACCCTTGTGATGTAAAACAATTTAGGCCTCCCAATCTCAGTTACACTGAAACAAATTTGCAGGTGTAATGCAGCCCTGTTGCAAGGTTTGGTACTTGGGGAGGAACTGTTAGGGAGTGAGTAGGCTGCTTTTACCAGGAGATTGCACAGGTTAGGTGGCCAGCGTGGGAGGCAATAGGTGATTCTGTAAAGGAAGCACCAATGTTAGGTCAGTTTGCAAATGGGAAAGTTACTAGTGATGATCCTGTGAAGAGAAGGTGTGCTCTGATGGAAAGGAAGAACTAGTGGAATTGGCCATTGTTCTTGTGTGATAGCATCCCTCCTGCAGGGGTCAAGGTTACGGGCATGTTACTGACCCGGGAGAGTGCTCTGTCCACTGTGCTTTTTAGGTATCCCTGTTGATAAAAACTATGCATTATTTGGGTCTGCTCAGCAAAATCATCCTCTTCACTGCATAACCTGTGAAGTCTAAGAAACTGTGAATAAGGCAGGCCATTCTTGACATGTTTAGATGGAAGAGCTGTGGAGGAGGAAACTGTGAGAGTCAGTGGGTTTATAATAGACTGATGTCTTCAGACCAGTGTTCTGACTGAGAGCTGAATATCCAGGAAAGGCAGTGTAGAGGAGGATACTTCCACAGTGTACTGAAGGGAAGGATGAGCGGTGGTGAACTTGTCAAGGAAGACTTGAGGGTCTCCTGGAGCAGGAGGTGGCCCCACACAGTCATCAATGTAGCATTTGTAGAGTTCAGGCAGTCCCTGTGAATGAGAGAAAAACGTTCCTCCACCCAACCCACAAACAGATTAGCAAAGCTGGGACCCATCTTGGTACCCATGGCAACTTCACTGACCTGCTGAAAAAAACTGTTATTAAAAGAAAAAGCATTGAGTGTTAGAACCAGTTCTGCCAGACGGAAGTTAGTGTGTGTGTGGTGGCTGCTGGTCTTCCCGCTTGTTCAAGAAATGCTGCAAAGCTATCAGACCATCATTATGGGGGATCACTGTGTAAAGAGATTTGATGTCCCTGGTGAAGATGAGCGATGAAGTCACTGAATCTGAACCTGTCAAATAACTGGAGAGCATGGTTAGTGTCTTTAACATGGGAGGGCAGGGACTCAACAAGGGGTCTCATGAGGCCATCCAAAAATGGGAGATGTGGGATGTGGGGCAGGAGCAGGCAGACACTAATGAGACGACCGGGTTGCCTGTTTTGTGGATTTTTGGAAGAAGATAAAACCTGGATGTCTGGGGATGCTACGGACTGAGTCTCTTAGCAGAAGCAGGGGAGCTCATTGTTTTCAATAGCAGAGATGATGGTGGTGGTGACCTCCATCTGTAGTCAACAGTGGGGTCCTGTGGAAGAGAAGAATAAAACCTGTGTCAGAGAGTTGCTGTGAGGCTTCTGTGATGTATAACCCTTTGCCAGACCACAACAGCACCTCCCTTATCAGTTGGTTTAATAACAATGTCATTCCTACATTGTAGAGATCTGAGGGCTGCAAGCTCACCAGGTGTCAGGTTGGAATGGTTGAGCCTGCAATGAAGGTTAAAGTTAGTGGTGTTTTCCATGCATTGGTTAACAAAATAATCAACAGCAGCAAAACGTCCTGGAGGGGGTGTCCATGCACTTCACTGGGGATTGATAGTTCTGGTGATACTGTCATCATCTGTGGGAAGAGGAGTCATATTAGAGAAATGAGCTGCAAGGCGCATTTCACGATAGAAGCAATGCAGAGATCGACTTGAACCTGGGGTGCATCAAGATATCTGGGTGGGCACAAAGAGAGACTTTGCTAAGGAGTGAGTGCTCATCTTGTGTCAGGGGAAGGTCTGGAGGAATACAAAATACCAAATTGTTGGAGCTGTGTCTGACCCGAGGGCTCATGTTGGTTGTTGATCTGCTGGGTGAGAGACTGGAGTTTTGCAGATTTGTATATTGAGAAACTGAAAGAGAGTGGAGTTAAGATTTGGATGCAGTGTAATTAAAGGAAGGTTATGTGGAGCCGCTCACTGCAGGAAATCCTTTTGCCTTTGAATGGTTTTTGTCCACAGAGATCAGCTGTGTTTTGATGGAGAGAATGGTGTGCATGATAAGTTTCCAGAGAAAGTTTTCAAAGCTTGTTAGTAGAGGAAACATGTGTCTTAGATCCAAATGAACAAGGATGAAATTTCAAGCAGAAACCTTTAGGAATAATACCCAGGTGGCGACATTTGGAAAGAAACTGTAAGTGACTGCAGAGTTTAGTCTTAGAGCAAATGGCAGAAAATAATTCAAGAGAAGGCTTAGAAATATGAGAGGAATGCAGACATAGCAGAAATGAAGGAGGCCAAGAGAATTCAGAAGAGATTTCAGATTAGGCATATGGTCGCAGCAAAAATGTAGCACACAAATTGTAAAAATAGACCAGGCACTGCCAGTATGTGGTCTAAAAGCAAAACAAAATGGTTATATTAATGCACGCTGAAAATAGAAAAGAGAGTTAAAATCTACATTTGACTTTAGGTCTTCTTCAGGAAATATCTAAAAGAGAAAAAACAAGTTAGTGTAGAGGAGAGGTAAAATGAGAGAGATATATAGTGGAGAAAGAAGAAGGGGAGGCTAAGGGAGAAGAAGTGATAAATGGTAAGGTTAAGAGAGAATCTGTAAAACAAAAAGGTGATGATGGGAATGATAAAGCATAATGGGAGAGAAAGAGCTGGGGAAGTTCCCAGGTAGAGACTGATTAACAGGGCCTTGTAAGAAGGCTGAAAGGTGAAAAATGTGTGAGAAGGAGACAGAAATGAAGACATATGGTGAAAATGAAAAATAAATGAGTACAAAAACAAATTGACTTTAGGGAAAAAAGGGGATGGCTGAAAGATGTTAGTGGAAAATAAGTCTATCATTCAAACCAGAGGGCTGCTGGGAGCCAAGATGGATGATCAGCTTGGCTTCCATGTTTTTTCTATGGTCAGGATCTATCACTGTAGTATGTTAGTACAGACAGTGATGATTATTTAGATAAGGAAAATGATGCTGATATGGAGAGTAATGATGATTGATGGTCCCCCTATCTATCACTGTAGTGTGTTAGTACAGACAGTGATGATTATTTAGATATGGAAAGTGATGCTGATATGGAGAGTGATGATGATTGATGATCCCTTATCTATCACTGTAGTATGTTAATATGTTAGTACAGACAGTAATGAGTATTTAGATATGGAAAGTGATACTGATATGGAGAGTGATGATGACTGATGATTCCCGTATCTATCACTGTAGTGTGTTAATACAGACAGTGATGATTATTTAGATATGGAAAGTGATGCTAATATGGAGAGTGATGATGACTGATGATACCCCTATCTATCACTGTAGTATGTTAGTACAGACAGTGATGATTATTTAGATATGGAAAGTGATGCTTGATACAGAGAGTGACGATGACTGATGATCCCTATCTATCACTGCAGTATGTTAGTACAGACAGTGATGAGTATTTAGATAGGAAAGTGATGCTGATATGGAGAGATGATGATTGATGGTCCCCTATCTATCACTGTAGTGTGTTAGTACAGACAGTAATAATTATTTAGATACGGAAAGTGATGTTGATATGGAGAGTGATGATGACTGATGATCCCCCTATCTATCACTGTAGTGTGTTAGTACAGACAGTGATGATTATTTAGATATGGAAAGTGATGCTGATATGGAGAGTGATGATGACTGATGATCCCCCTATCTGTCACTGTAGTATGTTAGTGCAGACAGTAATGATACTTTAGATATGGAAATTGATGCTGATATGGAGAGTGATGATCCCCTATATATATATTTATTTATTTTATTTATTTACGAGATTTACCAGGAAGGCATACTGAGCAAAATGCTCGATTCCAGATGCACCTGGGGGCGAGAGCCCAGTGCATTACATCAAAGTTGTGCTATTGCAATAGTAATTAGAATACATAAGAAAAGTTGTGCATTACAATAGTAATTAGAATATGTAAAAGTGTACACTTGGAGACTTAAGTCAGGGAGTTTTCAGACAGGAGATAGATGTACTAGGACAATGCAAAAATCTAGTACTAATTGTAATACATAACAGAATCAGAGATTGATTAAATTAACAGGAGCAGCTGGATGAGAAATATCACTGTAGTATGTTAGTACAGACAGTGATGACTATTTAGATATGGAAAGTGATGCTGATATGGAGAGTGATGATGACTGATAATCCCCTATCTATCACTATAGTATGTTAGTACAGACAGTGATGATTATTTAGATATGGAAAGTGATGCTGATGGAGAGTGATGATGACTGATGATCCCCTATCTATCACTGTAGTGTTAGTATGTTAATACAGACAGTGATGATTATTTAGATATGGAAAGTGATGCTGATATGGAGAGGATGATGACTGATGATCCCCTATCTATCACTGTAGTATGTCAGTACAGACAGTGATGATTATTTAGATAGGAAAGTGATGCTGATATGGGAGTGATGATGATTGATGATCTCTCTATCACTGTAGTACGTTAGTACAGACAGTGATGATTATTTAGATATGGAAAGCGATGCCGATATGGAGAGTGATGATGACTGATGATCCCCCTATCTATCACTGTAGTATGTTAGTACAGACAGTGATGATTATTTACATATGGAAAGTGATGCTGATACAGAGAGTGATGATGATTGATGATCCCCCTATCTATCACTGTAGTATGTTAGTACAGACAGTGATGATTATTTAGATATGGAAAGTGATACTGATATGGAGAGTGATGATGATTGATGATCCCCCTATCTATCACTGTAATATGTTAGTACAGACAGTGATGATTATTTAGATATGGAAAGTGATGCTAATATGGAGAGTGATGATGACTGATGATACCCCTATCTATCACTGTAGTATGTTAGTATGTTAGTACAGACAGTGATGATACTTTAGATATGGAGAGTGATGCTGATCTCCCTATCTGTCACTGTAGTTAGCGCAAGACAGTACGATCAAGGTGACATGAAATGTAGATGTTTTTGTGTGAGGTGCTACACTGTTAATAATATTCTTGTTTTAAGTTGAAACAGCTTTCCATCTTTTTATTCTGATTTAGGTGAGCCGAGGGTGGTGGTGTTTTCCATATTCTATTTTTTGTACCTTGGCTTCCTTTAAACTTGGAGCTGTGTTCTTTCTTTGAGTGCATGATATGGAGAGTGATGATGATTGATGATCTCCCTATCACTGTAGTATGTTAGTATGTTAGTACAGACAGTGATGATTATTTAGATATGGAAAGTGATGCTGATATGGAGAGTGATGATGACTGATGAGCCCCCTATCACTGTAGTATGTTAGTACAGACAGTGATGATTATTTAGATATGGAAAGTGATGCTGATATGGAGAGTGATGATGATTGATGATCCCCCTATCTATCACTGTAGTGTGTTAAAAGGGTCTGTTTATGAAATCAGGTTACCAAAGTGTGACATGAGGGTCAAATTTTCAGATTACTTCTGGATTAGTTTTGTGATTCATTTCAAGATACTATGACCCAAGCATGGAAAAATAAACATATTGGAAGATAAAAGCTTCACATGTTCCTGAGATAAAATAACTCTAATGTGGTGAGTGTAACAAGTGACACCACACATAGTGGTGAATGTAACATGTGACACGAGACACCTGTTTAGTTGTAAAAAGTTCACTAACATATATCATGAGTTATATTAAATATGAAAAACAAATAATTACAAGACTTATATTGCATTAATGTCAGATTTGATGTTTGGCACCATGTACCGTGGTGAATGTAACAAGTGACACCACACATGTTTTGCTCACTAAAACTGTAATAAAGATGCCTAACAACTAACATACTACTACTACTGGCTGATATAATGCTACAAAACATGCAAAACATTAACAATTATATTACTGGCAAGTGTGATGTTTGACACCACATGCCGTGGTGAATATAACAAGTGACACCACACATTTATTTTAGTTGTAAAACCTTTACTGAACATGCCTAACAGCTAACATGCTGCTGCTAATGACTGACATAGCACTACAAAGCCTGGAGAAATTTGACAATTCAACAACATTATTGACAGATGTGATGTTTGACCCAACATAATGTGGTGAATGTAACTAGTTACCGTGGTGAATGTAATTACCCATCAAATTTGTTTCAGTTTTAAAAAAACTTTACTGAACATTACTAACAGCTAACATGCTACTGGCTTATAAAACATGGGTTGACAGGAATGGGCAACCTGATTGGTTGAGTCTCTTTGTGAGGCTGTATATTAAGTTAGCATTAATCCATGGGCCAGTGGAGAGACTGTGGAGTTCTGCCACCAGCTCGTGTTTTTGAAGATTGAAAAGCAAAGTGTAGGGATGTCTATTTTCAATCCTGTTAGTGGCATGGTAGTATCAGGCATTGTGACAGGAGATGCTGAGGTGTATGTGTGACTGGCATGACATGGCTCGAATATCCAGAAGATTTCCCAATTGTACGTAACTTCCATGATTCCACATGACAAGAGTTCTTGCATGGGCCATCTTCCCTTTGACATGGTCTACAAAAGCAGCTCAGTCCTCTTGTTGCAACCGTGCCATCTGCCACAGACTTAACACTATGGATCCTCCGTGTTCCAGGTACGGTGCACACCTCAGGTCCTGCTCGCCATTTTATTTGCCCATCTCCCACCCAAAAGAAGGTTCTTAGCACATGGTTGCATCCTTCATTATAAAGGCTTTTTTGTCAGATTACTTGCACAAACTTGGAATAGTTCTTCTGCATTACAAATCACCACTCGATGATACTGCACCGCCAGACTTGCAGCAGATTTGATGACAGTACTTTCTCCATCTGATGGGCCTTTCCCATGGTGTAAACCAAAAAAGGCTCATTCAGTTTGAAACCCCTTCTGTATCGGCCAAGATGAGATAGAGTTAAATGCCCACTTAGATTTATATTGGCCTCCGCAGCCATCAGTGAACTGTGTCACTGGTTCGGTATTCAGTTTCCAAATGTTATACAGATGTCTATTTGCAAGTTCCACAAAATGGTGAACAGCATGGCGGTCATGCTTAAGGTCATTCGGTATAAAGTCAATATACTGTGACAAGGCCTTCACATTTTGAACACCTGTAGTACGTGACTATAGGGTGTACTGTGGCTCTGTTCATGGTGCCAATGACAGGACTGAATTTCATCTTGGAACTTACAGGTGTAATTCTCTGCGAAGTCCAGCACCATTATGACTCAACCTGTTGGCATTTGGTCTTTCAGAGTTGTGAACTGATTATGTTGCCATGATGCAACGTGCAGATGTTGGCCCAGAAAACGCACATCTTCTGTTATTTCCATAAGTTGAGTCACAGTGGTTTCTTTGCGTTGGAGCACTTTACTAGACTCTTTAACCACAATGTCATTCATATCTCTGGTCACACTGACAGTCCCCCATTGGAACCATTTGACTACATCATTTCCATGTTTCTGCTCAAGTTGCTCTGTTTTTTTAAAATATTGCATTGGTACTGCAGTTCTCTCAAGTTTTGCTGATGCAATTGTTTGCAAAAATTTGTCACCAGGCATGCGTGGGCACAAGGTGAGCTCGACAGCCTTATAAATGTTTTCAATTTTGCATTGAGGTAAATGTTTTACATCAGCAAACCGATTCAAGGATTGCAGCTTTAACTCTGCATTGGCACAGTACTCACACAGGCACTGATCCAGTTTTTGTTGCCTGCAAGTCTGATATTTGTTGGTCTCAGGCTGTGGAACTTAGTGGACCCTATTTTTGTTTCAGGGTGTTGCTGGTGAAACTCCTGGTGGAGCTATTAAGGATCTTGTCCAAGAAAGCCTTTGTTGCCCCAGTCCTTTTGGAAACTGCCTGCTTGTGAGGCAGTGGTGTAGAAGAGGCATCAAAGAAGTTCTGAACATTCTTCACTGTTTCTGCAGACAGTGTGGCTTTGTGCTGCTTGCTTCTTGTCTTTCTCCCCCCCCTTGATGTCCTCATCATTCTCTTCCAACTGATTCAGAGTGCTGCGCTTGCACCATGGAGCATTCAGTACTTTTTCAGCACAAGAAAAGAACCAATAAAGCTCTTTTTGAATTCCTGCTGCTGTTTGGTATTGCATTCTTTCAGCTGTGACATTTTGTTCTTTATGACCTTAACCATCTTGTCCTGAAGGTTAGTGTGGCAGGTCAAGATCATGTTTTGCTTTGCCAGGGCATTCGTTTTGCTGGTGAGCATGATGAAATTACCTTTGCAATTGTGCAAGCAAACCATATGGGTGACTGTGGCAGTCCTTGTCATGCTTTCTGAACTGCTTTCCTGATAGCACTCTGTGAGTGCCGGTCGACCAGTGGGGTGTCACAGAATGTATCCTGGGTCAGGTCAGCTATTGGGGTGTCACAGCATGTTTCCTGGGTCACACACATATTTTCTGGGAGAGACGCATTGCACATGGCACAGGTGGCAGGGGTGGGGGTTGCAAACTGGCATCTCATTCTCTTTATTTTTCTTGTACAGTTCTCACTTTTTCATTCAATCGATCTGCTTCTGACTAGACATGTTTCTCCGTTCTTTTTTTTCTCTCCTCAACATGCTCTCTCTTCATTCTTCTTTTGTGTATCTTTTCTGGTGGTTGCCTTTGAAGAAGTGGTTCTGCAGTCTGCAGCCATTGCAGCTTGGGCCTTCTGTGCTCTGTATCGCTGCATTCTTAATCTGGCCTTCTCATTATAGTTTCTCTTCATTCATTGTAACTCAATAAGGTTGTGACCGTGCTTTGTATTTCTCCAAATAGCTGCCATAATGTTCTGGATCCTTCTTCACATTGTCTCTGTACCACTGACTTCGCTTCTTTACTGACAGTGCACAGGCGAAATATTCAGTGAAACTCTGATCAAATCTGCAGCGGATACACAAGATCTTCTCATCTCCATTGCTTCAAAAACAAACTGAGATATAAGTCTGACATTAGCTAGGCATTCCGCTCAAATAAAAAGCAGCAAACAGAGAGGCTGCACAGGAAATAGATGGACTGACAAGCAATAAGTACACATCTGACAAAATGGCATGAAGCAGATGAGCTGACCAAAGGAGATTCACTCCACATTCTCAGGCAGACAGACCAACCATGGGAGGCACGTTCCACATTCTCAGACAGACAGACCAACCGTGGGAGACGCGCTCCACATTCTCAGGCAGACAGACCGACCATGGAGACGCACGTTCACATTCTCAGGCAGACAGACCAACTGTGGAGACGCTGCCACATTCTCAGGCAGACAGACCAACCGTGGGAGATGTGCTCCACATTCTCAGGGAGACAGACCGACCATGGGAGACATGCTCCACATTCTCAGGCAGACAGATCAACCATGGTAGATGTGCTCCACATTCTCAGGCAGACTGACCATGGGAGACATACTCCACATTCTCAGGTCGACAGACCGACCATGGGAGACACGCTCCACATTCTCAGGCAGACAGACCAACCATGGGAGATGCGCTCCACATTCTCAGACAGACAGACCGACCATGGGAGACTCACTCCACATTCTCAGGCAGACAGACCAACTGAGGGAGGCACGTTCCACATTCTCAGGCAGACAGACCAACCATGGGAGATGCGCTCCACATTCTCAGGCAGACAGACCAACTGCGGGAGATGTGTTCCACATTCTCAGGGAGACCGACCGTGGGAGACACGCTCCACATTCTCAGGCAGACAGATCAACCGTGGTAGATGTGCTCCACATTCTCAGGCAGACAGACCGACCATGGGAGACATACTCCACATTCTCAGATAGACCGACCATGGGAGACGCACTCCACATTCTCAGGCAGACAGACCAACCATGGAAGACATGCTCCACATTCTCAGGTAGACAGACTAACTATAGGAGACATGCCCCACATTCTCAGGCAGGCAGACTGACTGTAGGAGACTCACTCTACATTCTCAGATAGATAGACCGACCGTAGGAGATGCGCTCCACATTCTCAGGCAGATAGACCGACCGTGGGAGACATACGCCACATTCTCAGGCAGACAGACCAACTATAGGAGACATGCCCCACATTCTCAGGCAGGCAGACTGACTGTAGGAGACTCACTCTACATTCTCAGATAGATAGACCGACCGTAGGAGATGCGCTCCACATTCTCAGGCAGATAGACCGACCGTGGGAGACATGCGCCACATTCTCAGGCAGACAGACCAACTATAGGAGACATGCCCACATTCTCAGGCAGGCAGATTGACTGTAGGAGACTCCTCCACATTCTCAGGCAGACAGACTGACGTGGAGACTCGCTCCACATTCTCAGGCAGACAGACCGACCGTGGGAGATGCGCTCCACATTCTCAGGCAGACAGACCGACCGACCGTGGGAGACGTGCTCCACATTCTCCGGCAGACAGACTGACTGAAGAAGACGTGCTAAACATTACAAAAGGAGATGCGCTAAACATGTCACAAGAATCAAAAGAACAAAGGAGATGCACTCAAAATTATATGTAAACAGTTGTTAGTCACTGAAGAAACAAAACATCAAAAAAGGCAATTTACACAATCACTTAACAGAAAAAAAAAAAACAACAACATGGATCTCAATCCCTACCCCACACAAAACATTTTAACCTGCTTTTAAGCCACCGAACCTGGCAGATGCCCCTCCAGCTGTGTCTGTGTTCACCTACATTTGGCCAGACAGTACCAACACAGTAGCAAAACAAAACAGCAGGCTGGATTTCAATCCCAAACAACCCCCCCAAAGGTGGCCACATGGTTCTCAAAATATGCCGTGTCAGTGGCTCAGTAGGTAGCACACTCGCCTCTGAGGCTGGGAGATCAAAGGGCTGTGGGTTCAGTTCCACATATGGCACGTGGGTTAATATCCCAATACTATACTGTAGTGCAGCATGAGGGGTTGCTGCACTTGAGGTGCCGTCTTCGATGAGATGTTAAACCAAGGTCCCATCTGCCTGGATTGGTGGTAGTTCAGGTGGATGCTAAAGATCCCATGGCACTTATCAAAAGGAGTAAGGGAATTTTTTTTATTAAATCATAACACAATCATAACAACGTATATACCAGCCAGTATTACATCATACATTACCAACAAGGAAAGAAATACACAAGCATAAATAAATATTAATTCATACAATTGTCTTAACCATAAAAGAAAAATCAATTAACTCCTCCCACCCCTCCCACTCTAAGAGTAGGAAAACTATTTATATATTTTTTCCTTTTCCCAAATACACACCATAGTGTTGTTGTACATAAATCAAATGTAAATTATCATCATTTACAACAGCGATAAATCTATCATAATCCCTACACTAAATTTCCTGTTATCCAACAAAACCCTTTTTTTATATTATCTCCACTAAATGCCACCATCTAGACCATTTATTGTAAAGTATTTTCATACGTTCTTCTAACTCCCATTGATGTACATCTGAAACCAACATTTGAGTAAGTTCAAAGGGTGTAATTTGTTGTTGTAGCACTAATCAACAACGTCCAATCCAAATCCAATGCAACATATATGCCATAATATTACGAAAAGTACTCTCATGCATCTGTACCACCTGATCCACATTTGTCCCATAGTATAATGACCTAAAGTCTGGTGGAGTTAATAGCTTCCCTTTCCATCTATTTTTTAGAACATCCCAGAATTCTCTTACATAAGGGCAATTATAATATAGATGGTCCATTGTTTCCAATTTTAAAATACAACATTCTCTAGGACAGTATCTATCTTGAATAGATTTATGTTTTTGATTATTTCTTACATTTATTTTAAGATGTAACCCTAACCAAATCATTTTGAAGCAATGTCAGGTTTGTATAAATTATAATATGTACAAAACTATCTAAAAATAGCATAAATCTCCATTCTGTACATTTCTTATTTGCAAATTTTTTTTCTTAAACCACTTGCTTTTTTGATAAAAGTTTTCCAATGGATGCATAATATTCTTATGCAAATTTTGACAACAAATGTATTGAACACATGTAGTCCAACCGCACTCATATTAACTTTTTGTTTTGGTGGCCATCTCAAGTCTCGGACACCATATTGACTCCTAATAAAATTCATGACTGCCAAAAGTTTGGTTTCTTTGTGCGTAGCAGCTCCTCAAATGTTCAAATAGTTGTTTAACATTTACCACTAAAATACCACAGGATTCCACATGCCACTGTACTAATAGTCTTTACTGAGTATTGTCCTGTAACATATGTAAATATCATGGAGTATGAAATGTTATTTTTATATACTTCATGTCTTCTGTGACAGAGTTATTTCAGCTATAGATATCTAGGGGGTAAACTGGCAAGTCTGTGATCTGCCTACAAAGAGAGAGGCTACAGCTGCCATATCTAATGCAAAATGTTCTCAGCTATGACAAATGCGGTGGGTCGCTCGCACTTTGGGGAAGAAACATTTACTGTGTTGGCAGTGGCTCTAGTGGGATTCGTACCTACAGATACCCTGAGTGCGAATCATGCTGTGTACACCATGGCGTACAACGGTGACCCTTTCAGGCATCTGAAGAAATTAGTAGCAGCGCAGACTGAGTCCCGAGAGAGAGCAAGTCTGTGACAACTGTGTATAATCCTGTAACATATGTAACTATTGTGGGGCATAAAATATTGTTTAGACTAAACATCCCTCTTCTGAGACTAGGTTGATCCTTACCTACTGAAACCATGGTTTCATAGTTCTGCACCATCACATCCCTGTGAAGCTCCTTCTCCTGTTTGCTTAACATCTTCCATTCCTCTTCAGAAAAATCAACAGCAACATCTCCAAAGGTTTCTGGTACCTGAAAGGCATGAGACATGTTTAATTTCTCCTGGTTTTACTGCACATATTGAGAAAGATGCAACTTTTAAACAGGATGAGGATGGACAAGGTTAAGACAGAAACATAGAACATAGAAACATAGAATTTGACGGCAGATAAGGACCACTTGGCCCACCCAGTCTGCCCATTTCCCTACCTAATGGATAAGCTGCAGATCCTAGTTAACCAGCAGCCTACTTCTTCCTACCCTACCCCTAGAATTGCCTTATGACTGTCCCATGCATGCTTGAATTTCACCACTGTTTTGACTCCACAACCTTCCTCCGAAGGCTGTTCCATGCATCCACAACCCTCTCTGTGAAAAATACTTCCTTAAATTACCTCTGAGCCACTCCTCTATCTTCAAATTGTGCCCCCTTGTTCCTGCACACCCCTTTTTTTGAAAGATGCTACCCTCTTGGACTTTGTTGATTCCCTTGAGGCACTTGAAAGTTTCTATCATGTCCCCCCTCTCCCTCCTTTCCTCGAGGCTAAACATATTAAGCTCCTTAAGTCTCTCCATATGTCTTCCGGTGCAGACCCTGCACCATTTTAGTTGCCCTCCTCTGGACAGCTTCCATCCTGTCTATGTCTTTGCGGAGATGGGGTCTCCAGAACTGCACGCAGTACTCCAGATGGGGTCTCACCAGCTGTCTGTACAGAGGGATAACTGCCTGTTTTCTACTGGTGATTCCTCTCCCTATGCATCCCAGTATCCCCCCAGCCCTCCTTGCTGCCCTCTCACATTGCTTGCCCACCTTTGGGTCATCTGATATGACTACCCCCAGGTTCCCTTTCCATTTTTGTTGTTGTTCCACAGTATAAAGACTAAGAGGCTTTGCTGGCACCTCCACAACAAATGAAGATAGATGGAAACTTGTAATATAGGACAGACAAGGGTGAAAACAGAGATGAACACCGCTGGCGCGGTGGGGAGCAGGGTGAGGGGCTTCGTGGGTAGGTGGGGGGACACTAGACACCAGGGAGATGTTTGGGGGTTGTGATGTGACATTCTGCCCGCGATCGGGCTTTACGGTCCACTGGACCACCAGGGAGATATTCGGGTTGGGGAGGGTTACATTCTGGCCGCAATCGGGCACTGGGGGTTCTATACACGTCTGCCCATGATCGGCTGTGGGATATGTGTGTGGGGGGTTTCAGTACCTGTACTGCCCTGTGATTGGGCTGTGGGATATGTGTGGGGGTTTCATGTACCTGTACTGCCCGCGATCGGGCTGTGGGATATGTGTGGGGGGTTTCATGTAACTGTGATGCCGCGCGATCGGGTTGCATATAGGCCGGGTCCTCGACGGCTGCTGCCTGGCAGGGTGGCCAGGAGCAAGTCCTCGGGGATCGGCGCACCTACATGCAAATGGCATGCAAATGGGGCCATAAACAGATGCAAATGGCCCCCCCTGTGCCTTGCATAAATTATGGCCCCATTTGCATGTCAGCTTTTGAATATCGGAAATTTGAGCATGGCGCAATGGTACTTGCGCCACCGCAAGTTTAATGCTCAACTCTGGCAACTTGTGGTGGCACAAGTTCCACTGCACCATCTTGCCAAGTGCTGTGGCTGGGAGGGTGATATAAAGGAGTTGCTCAACAGCTTAACTCCTTGAATATCACCCCGGCCACACCCCTGCGCAACTATTTTGAGCAGCGCAGGGGCTTGCGCCTCAGAATGGCGCAGTTTGAAAATCTGGGCCAGTAAGTTCAACAGACAAATTAATGACATCGAATACATTAATCAACCAATAAAAACAATAACCAACACATCATTTTACATGAGAGCAAACATATTTTTAAATGAATGGAAGCAACAGTGGAGAAAGTGGTGACTGATAAAGAAGACTTTTCTTCATCAGATAAAGGGTTCCACACTGTTGCAGTAAAATAAGTGAAGCACCTTTTCCCTGAGCTTCTATGGACCAATGGATGGGTCAGTTGGGTCTTGGTAGATGACTGTGAAGTGTATGGGAAATTATATGTACTGTATTCAAAAGGGCTCGAAGTGATGTTGGGATACCTATATGTAGTATTTTAAACATAAAACATGACACAGTCAGTTTATAAGTATTTTTAATTAATAGCCATTCAATGCTAGTCAAGATATTACAATGATATGTCAGAGAAGGTGCTATCAATACAAACTTTCCAATTTTTACAGAACAACATTTCCTTCCAGGAAGTAAAAGAAGAGGGCGAGGCATCAGTAATTAAAGAAGCATAATTCAAGACCGGTAACGAGCAATATTCTGCAATAATTTTATGAGAATCTTTGGTCAGAAATTTAGAAGGCTGATAAAGAGTACCAATTTAACCCTTCGGCTGCTGGAATATTTAGAACGCATAGGTTTTTAGGGCAAGATATTATGTCGGTGGCAGCCTAATTAAGAATGCAGCTTGGCAGTAACCTTATCTAAATATAGAAATATATATTTTGATGGCAGATAAGAACTGCCTGGCCCACCATGTCAGCCTGTTTCCCTACCTATTGGATAAGTTGCAGATCCTAGTTAACCAGCAGCCTACTTCCTCCTTATTCCTCCTCTCCTACCCCCCATTGTAACTGCATTATGTCAGTCCCATGCATTCTTGAATTCCCCCCCACTGTTTTTGACACGACCTCCACAGGAAGGCTGTTTCATCCTTCCATCACCCTCTCCATGAAAAAAATACTTCCTCACATTGCCCCTGACTGATCCCCCCTCTGTATTCAAATTATGCACCCTTGTTCTTGTACATCTCTTTTTCTGAAATATGCTACCCTCTAGGATGTTGTTGATTCCCTCGAGGTACTTGGAGGTTTTTATGATGTCCCCCTCTCCCCTCTTTCCTTAAGGCTATGCAAATTAAACTCTCTTAGTTCCTCTTCATATGACTTCTTGCGCATACTGTGCACCATTTTGGTTGCCCTGCTCTGGACTGCCTACATACTGTTTATGTCCTTGCGGAGATGGGGTTTCTATAACTGCACAAAGTACTCCAGGCTAGGTCTCACTAACTGTCTGCTTTCTACTGGTGATGCCTTTCCCTATGCATCCAAGAATCCTCTCAGTCCTTCTTACCGCCTTTTTACACTGCTTCCCTACCTTAAGGTAATCTGATACGAGTACCACCAGTTCTCTTTTCATTTTTGTTGTTGTTTGTAACCCCCCATTGTGTATTCTTCCTCTGGGTTTTCATTTCCCAAGTGCATTACTTTGCACTTATTTGTACTGAAACAAAGCTGCCATACTCTAGATCATTGCTCCAACCTTGCTAAGTATTTTTCATCCTTTCCACCCCTCCTTGTGCATCCACCCTGTTGCAGATCTTTGTGTCATCTGCAAAGAGGCATATATGTTTCTCTCCAGCTCCTCTGCAATGTCATGTATGAAGACATTAAAGAGTACTGCTCCCAGTACTGAACCCTGTCGTATCCCACTAGTAACTCCCCTTTCTCCAGAGTGTGCTCCATTTACTGTTACCCTCTGCATCCTGTTGTCCAGTCAATTTGTTACCCAGGCTACCACCCTGGGACTTACTTCCAGGCTGGCTAACTTGTTTATTAATCTTGTGTGATGCTGTGTCAAAAGCCTTGCTAAAGTCTCTGCAGCTCCCATCTCACAGAGCAGCACATCATAGATCTATTTAAAAAATAAATGAATAACGGCAAGATAAACCCAACCTTCATGGCTTGGAAAACTCATTTTGCTGATTGATGTCCTGCTCCCATATGGAGTTGCCAAATGGGGATTTATTTGAATCTTTTTTAAAAAGAAGACTGAGGTAGTACAATGTGGAGGCATGACTGGAGAGCAAGTGTGAATGTTAGAAACCACGGGCAGCGGCATTATGGAGCTGCATAAAGGGATGAGAGGTCAGGAGTTAAAGAGCAGAGGGGGTCAAGCAACCTGTAGGTAAAAAAAAGAGCACTGAAGAAACATTTTATCTAATTATTTGTTAGTTTTGGCCTGCAATTTGATATGTCAGGAATGTAGCTGGCTACAGTTTTTTGTTCACAGCAAAGAAACAGTTGCACAATTGGGGAACAGTGCTAGCCATGATGGTTGGGTTTATTTAGAGTTATGAAGCTGCTCTGAGAGACAGGAAGTCATGAGCTGAAGAGCGAGGGGGTCGAGCTGCAGAATTGAAAACACCTAAGGAGAAACTGATGGATTTATTATTTATGGTTAAACTACTCTAGTAGGAAAAAAGTCACTAGCTGGCAAGAGAAAAAAAAGTGTACTAATATAGGTGGAGGAAATATTTTATTGCAAATAATATTTTAAACCAATTTCTTTTTGATTCACATTTTCATTGACCTTTTTTTTTTATGAGTGTCCATTTTCTAAGCACAATAATACCCTCCAGGGTGAGTGGTATTGGGCTGTACTGGACCTTCTGTGTTTATAAGGCCCTCTGCCTGCAACACTGTTCACCATTATGTCCCCAGGTGGTTCAGTATAGCCCAGTACTGCTCGCCCTTTCAGGTATTATTGCTAACTTAACCAATCTAGTGGTCCTGGTGTGGGTGTTATGGAGGGTGCAGTACTGAAGTAGATTAACATGGGATCTAGAGGTCTTATGTACCTTCCATGCTATGGCTGACACCTTTGGGAAGTGGAAGCATCTAACCCTAGATTTTCTGATGGGAACATGCTGGTCCCAGATCTTTAGAAAATCAGTCTAGTTAAAGTACTCTAGGATGAAGCCAACTGAAGAGGCAGTGGACACAGGAGACAGTCAGGATTAGATAAATCAGAGTGAAGGGAGGCGATGTCCAAAGATCTGAAAGAATGGATTAGGAGGATACTAGGAGGGGCTTTAGTTAGTATGATGGATTTTTCACACACAGTAAACATGTGGTGGTCACTTAGTGCATCTGGTAAGATCCCTGCAGCAGTTACTCAGAGAAGGTACAAGACAAATGCCCAATCCAGGAAGGAATGCTTGTGCGACTTGTGGTTAAGGCAGGTAGGTTCTAAGATTACTTGTGTGAGGCTGAGGGATTGAATATCATTACACAATTTGGACTGAGGATGAGAGTCAATTTAAGTTAAAATCCCCTAAGATGAAGAGTTCACTGGAGGAGAAGAAGTGGGCAGTAAGATTTGAGATGAGCTTGAGGCTCGAGGAGCCAGAGAGCTCTGGACAGCAAAAGACACCATCCCCAAAGACCGGGAGGAAATTTTTAAAAGCAATAGTTCATAGGCATATGTGGAAAAGACAGAGAGAGAGAATGGTGGTGAACTGGATTGTGAAGGAGATGTAAATAGCCACTCCACCACCCCTGCTCCAGGGTCCTGCCAGGTGAGGGAGTAGCCAGGAATATGGATGGCAACGTCTGGAATCTTAGAGGAGAGCCATGATTCTGTGAAGATAAGTATATCAGGTTTGAAGTTGATTACTAGAGACTGTATAAGGTCAATTTTGGGGACGAGGCTCCTGATATTAAGGTGAGCCACTTTTAAACCCTTAAGGGGGGCAGTGTGAGAGGAGTATACAGGGCCCGGGTTGGGTTCTATATCACCTGCTATTAGTAACAGTAAACATAGAAATATAAAATTTGAAGGCAGATAATGACCACCTCGCCCTTCAGTCTGCCCATTTCCCTACCTTATAAATAAGCTGCAGATCCTAGTTAATCAACAGCCTACTTCCTCCTACCCCACCCCCTAGAACTGCCTTATGTCTGTCCCATGCGTTCTTAAATTCCTCCACTGTTTTTGACTCAACAACCTCCTCAGAAAGGTTGTTCCAAGCATCCACAACCATTTTTGTGAAAAAAAACTTTCTAACATTACCTTTGAGCCGTCCCCCCTCTATCTTCACATTATGTCCCCTTGTTCTTGCAAACCTATTTTTCAGAAAGATGCTACCCTCTTGGATTTTGTTGATTCCCTTGAGGCACCTAAAAGTTTCTATCATGTCCTCCTCTCCCTCTTTTCCTTAAGGGTATACATATTAAGCTCCTTAAATCTCCTGTCATATGTCTTCTGGTGCTGACCTTGCACCATTTTAGTTGCCGTCCTCTGGACAGCCTCCATCCCACCTATGTACAAAACCAAACACACCATCACCCACTCCAGAGCCAGGAGGATAGGAAGCCCTCCAGTGAAGGTGGTCATAGAATTTCCACTGAGTCCGGTTTGCTTTCGTAAATGCAAAATTGCTGTTTTTATTCCAAATTGTTAACACAAGTAAGGAAGCACAGCAGTTATGTACAAGGTACCCTGCACAATTTTAGTTGCCCTCCACTGGACTTGACTACATCCTGCCTATGTTGTTGCAGAGATAAGGTCTCCAGAACTGCACATAGTACTTCAGATGGGGTCTCACCAGCTGTCTGTAAAGAGGGATAACAACTTCCTGTTTTCTACTGGTGAAGCATCTCCCTATGCATCCCAGTATCCCCAACCCTCCTTACAGCATTTTCACATTGCTTGCCCACCTTTAGGTCATCTGATATGACTACCCCCAGGTCCCTTTCCATTTTTGTTGTTGTTAGTATCTCACCCCCCCCATGGTGTACTCTTCCCTTGGTTGTTTTTCCACAGGTGTATTACTTTGCACTTCTTTATGTTGAATCGAAGCTGCCATACATTTGATCATTCCTCCAACCT
The DNA here is from genome assembly GCA_016271365.2 of Neoceratodus forsteri. Taxonomy (NCBI): domain Eukaryota; kingdom Metazoa; phylum Chordata; order Ceratodontiformes; family Ceratodontidae; genus Neoceratodus; species Neoceratodus forsteri. The sequence continues at coordinate 490,281,478 of CM057457.1, forward strand.
TGCCAAGTCCCTTCTCATCCTTTCCACTCCGCCTTGTGCATCAACTCTGTTGCAGATTTTTGTGTCGTCTGCAAAGAGACATACTTTTCCTTCCAGTCCCTCTGCAATGTCACTTATAAAGACATGGAAGAGAACCGGTTCCAGGACTGAACTCTGTGTGGAAGAATGAGGAGCTCTGTAGGGAAAGGTAGGCATTTGTGACACAGATAAGTAAGAGAGAAGGGGTGTGTGTGTATATGGTAAACTATGTGAGGGCTTTAAGCAACTGAAAAATGCTAGATGGAGACCAATGGATGGGATGAGTGAAGGGTCAGCGGGCCACGAAGAATGTAATGGACACAGCAGGCATGAGGATGCAAAGGTTGGAGAATAGGATGGAGTGACAGAGTGAGGAAGGTAGTTATTGGAAGAGATGTCATGAAGAACAGGAGGGGGGGAGAAGATGTAAGGGAGGAGCATAGTGGAGAGGAAGGCAGGGGATACCTGGGGTACAGGGTTTGAATGAGGAGAGTCTGGTGCCTTCACCCTTCCTGTGGAGTTAGGTTCCTCAAGATGCTGGCTGGGAGTGGGTAGGAGGTGAGAGAAAGGGATAAGGGTGGGGACATGTAGACTAGGGTGAGACTAGTGAAGGGTATGGAGGATGAGAATGGAAGAAAATAAGTATGGGAGAGGCAGAGAATGGGGGGGTGAGAAATGAAAGGGTGGAGGGGGCTAGTGTTAGAGGGACAAGATATGGGCAAGTGCAGTAGGAAACAGCTGGGAGAAGTGAATAGTAACAGTATCAGAAATAGTGCTTATTGAGAAAGCAATTGTTGTGCAGCTCTGGCAAAACAGCAGGGCCATATAGACCCACTAACTCCACAGTATCCGGAAATGCCAGTTTTGCAAAAATAGAGCAGACATGAGTCATGTGAAGGCTTTGTTTGGATGCATCTAGTGAGGCAACTTTAGGCTGCAGGCAGCACCATAAATATAATTAGAAACAGGACTAGGTATGTATTAGTTAGCCTTGTACCAGCACACTATAACAACAAGTCTGGCAAAAAACAATGACATGTAAGGTTACAGGACACTGAAGGAGAAATAAATGATGAACACCAGAAGGAATTGCCTAGTTAGATGTGTAGGGTTCGCTGCAAAACAGCATGACAACGAGCGATCATCTTGTAGCGTGGCTACATAGTTACTTGAACAACACAGTTTGAATAGATAAGACAGTGAAGCCTCCACTAATTTAGCTTCTGATAGTATTTGTAGTAAGAAACTGGGGGGAAGAGTAGGGGCTGCAAAAGTGGTACTATCCTAGGGAAGGGGAGAAGACCAAATGCTGGTTAGTGGGGTTGCATAAATAGACTGATGTTGGGCTCATCCATCATAGACACTGCAGAGAAGTGCTGGGGGAACAGTTGCTGTCCTGCTAGAGGCTGGGTTCAAGTCCCACAGCAGAGAGTTGAGCTCATATGGGGGCAGCATAGTGCAGTGGGTTAAGGCTCTGAGCGGCACAGACATGAGCTCATAACCCCTAGCTAACACTGAAAGGCTGTACTGGGGGAGTGTTTTATTATTTTATATGTTTATTTTTTTAAGTGTTTGGCTAGGAAAGACACACTCAGCTGATTACCAAAGGCCTGTTTCATTGTGTAGATGCTTCCTGGAAGCCTAGAGAATTCATACAGTCACAGATTATGCAAATGGAGACTGTGGGATACAAATCCAGATTTCCAGGTTTGCAGCTCTGTGCACTAAACCACTAAACCACACAGACACACAGAAAATGTTGCAGATGGGGACATTCGATCTATCTAGTCTGCCCATATTTAGGACTACTCCCCCCTACAGTCTCTCTGTCTTTGTTCTCATAATTCCTTTGTATCTATCTCAAGCAATCTTGAATTCTCTCACCATCCTGGCTGGCACCACATCCTCCAGCAACCCATTCTATGGCACAACCACTCTCTCCATGAAGAAGAACTTTCACTTGTTGCTCCTAAAATTACCCTGATCTTCAGCCTGAGAGCATGACCTAATGTCCTAATGGATGCATTTAGCTGGAGGGGGAATACTGGAGGAGAGGTTTCTGCTATATTGCGGGATGGGGTTCAGTGCTACACCAACAAGGGGTGACCAGCGGGGTACAGCAGGGTTCAGTGTACTCAAAGGGTTAAACAGATTCCAGGTAAAGGAGTTGTTCCAGCTAAATACATCTACTAGGACACCAGGTCATGCTCTCAGCTAAACCTGTACTCTCTGGAGAAGCGGAGGGATAGGGGGGATATGATAGAGACCTTTAGGTACCTAATTTAATTAAAATAATCCAATTAAATTAGGTACTTAAAGGTCTCTGTCACATCCCCCCCTCTCTCCTCTGCTCCAGAGAGTACATGTTGAGCAGTATGAGTCTGTCCTTGTAATTCTTTTCATGGGGTCCATGTACATTTAACTGCCCTCCTCTGGACTGTTTCCATGCTGTCAATGTCCTTTCTCATGTATGGCTTCCGGAACTGGACCCCGTACTTGAGGTGGGGCCTCACCAATGACCTGTATAGTGGCAGTGCCACTTCCCTCCATCTGCTAGTGATGCCACTGCCTATGCATCCATGCATATGGTCTGCATTTCACGTTGCCTTCTCATATTGGCTACTGACCTTCAAATCTTTCAAAATGATAACCCCTAAGCTATACTACTGCTTCTAAAGTTGGTACCCTACTGGAAGCTGGGTTCAAGTGCCATGGCAAAGACTTCGGCTCATTCATCTCAGACACTCCAGGACTGTACTGGGGGTTACTGCTCTATTGCAGATTTGTGTCGAGTCCTACACCAGATGCATTAGACCTTCAATTGCTATTACTGCAGGGCAGTACTGGAGGAGGGGTTGCTGTTATGTTGCAGGATGGGGTTAAGTGCTACACAAAGAGACACAGGATCTTCCAATGGTGGCACTGTAGGACAGTACTGGAGGAGGGGTTGCTGCTATATTGCAGGATGGGGTTAAGTGCTACACCAAGATACACTGGATCTTCCATTGCTGGCACTGCAGGGCAGTACTGGGGGAGGGGTTGCTGCCATACTGCAGGATGGGATTAAGTGCTATACCAAGAGACATAGGATCTTCCAGTGGTTGCACTGTAGGGCAGTACTGGAGGAGGGGTTGCTGCTGTATTGCAGGATGGGGTTAAGTGTTACACCAAGAGACATAGGATCTTCCAATGGTGGCACTGTAAGGCAGTACTGGAGGAGGGGTTGCTGCTATATTGCAGGATGGGGTTAAGTGCTACACCAAGAGACATTGGATCTTCCATTGCTGGCAATGCAGGGCAGTACTGGGCTAGGGGTTGCTGCCATACTGCAGGATGGGGTTAAGTGCTACACCAAGAGACATAGGATTTTCCAATGGTGGCACTGTAGTGCAGTACTGGAGGAGGGGTTGCTGCTATATTGCAGGATGGGGTTAAGTGCTACACCAAGGGACATTGGATCTTCCATTGCTGGCAATGCAGGGCAGTACTAGGGGAGAGGTTGCTGCCCTACTGCATGATGGGGTTGAGTGCTACACCAAGAAACATAGAATCTTTCAATGATGGTACTGTAGGGCAGTTCTGGATGAGGGGTTACTGCTGTATTGTAAGATGGGTTAAATGCTACACCAAGATACACTGGATCTTCCATTGCTGACACTGCAGGGCAGTACTGGGGAAGGGGTTCTTGCCATACTGCAGGATGGGATTAAGTGCTATACCAAGAGACATAGGATCTTCCAGTGGTTGCACTGTAGGGCAGTACTGGAGGAGGGGTTGCTGCTGTATTGCAGGATGGGGTTAAGTGTTACACCAAGAGACATAGGATCTTCCAATGGTGGCACTGTAAGGCAGTACTGGAGGAGGGGTTGCTGCTATATTGCAGGATGGGGTTAAGTGCTACACCAAGAGACATTGGATCTTCCAATGGTGGCACTGTAGGGCAGTACTGGAGGAGGGGTTGCTGCTATATTGCAGGATGGGGTTAAGTGCTACACCAAGAGACATTGGATCTTCCATTGCTGGCAATGCAGGGCAGTACTGGGCTAGGGGTTGCTGCCATACTGCAGGATGGGGTTAAGTGCTACACTAAGAGACATAGGATTTTCCAATGGTGGCACTGTAGGGCAGTACTGGAGGAGGGCTTGCTGCTATATTGCAGGGTGGGGTTAAGTGCTACACTAAGGGACATTGGATCTTCCATTGCTGGCAATGCAGGGCAGTACTGGGGGAGAGGTTGCTGCCCTACTGCATGATGGGGTTGAGTGCTACACCAAGAAACATAGAATCTTTCAATGATGGTACTGTAGGGCAGTTCTGGATGAGGGGTTACTGCTGTATTGTAAGATGGGTTAAGTGCTACACCAAGAGACACTGGATCTTCCAATGGTGGCACTGTAGGGCAGTAATGGATAAAGGGTTGCTGCCCTACTGCAGGTTTGGGCTGAGTACTACAGCAGATACATTGGATCTTCCATTGCTGGCACTGCAGGGCAGTACTGAAGGAGGGGGTTGCTGCTGTCTTGCAGGATGGGGTTAAGTGCTACACCAAGAGATATAGCGGTGCTACCTATAGGCCCGATGCGTACGTTTGAGTGTGTGGCCACCCAAAGGGGTGTGGGGCAGGCTTCAGGGTCCTTGTGGTTTATCATTCCCCTGGAGTTCATGGGGATTTTGTTGCTGAGGTTGAGGAGCTCATCGCCAGTCTGATATTGGAGTCTCCCAGGTGGTTGATCCCTGGGGGACTTCAATGCTTGGGTCGATGGTGGATTTTCAGGTTTTGGAAATGACTTTGTAAGAAACATGGGGTCCCTGGGCCTGTCTCAAAAAAGTAACAACAGCTACACACTTGGGTGGTCATACATTGGATTTGGTTTTTCATTAGGTTTAGATATTAATGACCTCAGTGTTGATCCTGTATTTTGGTCAGATCATAGCACTGTGAGGTTCACATTTAGGGGCACCCCTCCTAGACAGTCCTGCTCCTGTGCAGATGGTCTGGCACCACTCATTAAGAGGAGTTTCCTCAGCAGGACTATCTGCAGTGCTGGACCTATCGAGCATTGGGGCGGCTTGTGCGATTGGAACAGAGGAAGCAGTGGAAGCCTATAATGAGGCGATTACTGTGGCCTTCGATTCCATCATGCCCATTTGTGTCTGTCCCTTGCCTGCTTGCCGGAGACCTCCTTGGTTTGATGGAGAACTCTGGACCCTAAAGACTAAGGGTGGAGGTTAGAAAGATGCTGGGGGAGATCTGGCCTGTTGGAGGACAGATTGGCCCAGAGGATGCATCATATCAACTAGCAGGGGGCAATCTCCCATAAGAAAGTGGAATATTTATCCAGAGAGATTGCTGCAGCAAGGAATAGACTGACTCAGCTCTTCCACACAATGGACAGGATATTACATCCTGCCTGTCTCTGTGTTGGGGGAGCAGGTTCAAGCATTAGATGCGAAGAGCTGTCTGTATTCTTTGCTGTCAAGGTGTCTTCTATCAGGGATGGGGTCTACTCGAGCACCTCTTGAAGGGGGTACATGGACTGATCTGGAGAGTGCCAAAGTGCTCCTCCTGTCTGGGATGAATTTGAGCTGCTTGGGGTGCATGAGGTGGTGAAAATGATCATGAAATTGCAGCCAACCCAATGCGAACTGAGCCCAGGTCCAACTCAACTCTAGGTTGGATGCATGGACCTGGTGGGGCCTGTGATGGCTGAGTTTGTCTGGAGTTCCTTGAGGAGTGGGGTCTTCCCGTTGGCCTTGAAAGAGGCCTTGGTTAGACCCCTCTTGAAAAAAACTTCCTTGGACCTGGATTGCCTCAGCAATTGCAGCTGGTTTCAAACCTCCCATTTTTAGGGAAGGTTATTGAAAAAGTGGTGGCCGTTCAGCTTGAGAGACATCTTGCCTCTTCCTCTGCTTATGAACCTTACCAATCTGTGTTTCATGTGGGGCATAGTACAGAGACCACCCTGGTGAGGGTGCTTAATGATCTCCTGGTGGCGAGGGACAGGTGAGACTGGACATTCTTGGTCCTCCTGGATCTCTCTGCTGCATTTGACACTGTGGATCATGAGGTTTTACTTGATTGCTTGCGGTTTTGGTGTGATCTGTCTGGTAATGTCATCAACTGGTTCAGGTCAGACCTGACAGGCAGAGTGCAGAGGGTGACAATGGGGTTAGCCTCATCTAACTCAAAGCCTCTGTGCTGTGGGGTACCACCGGGTTCGGTCTTGTCTCCTTTGCTGTTCACAGTGTATATGCTGCCACTAGAAGACATTATCAGGTGGTATGGGCTGGGTTTTCACTGTTATGCAGATGATACCCAGTTGTACCTGTCCTGTGCGCCCAATACCTGGGTGTCAAACTCTGTATTTAACAGATGCCTCGATGAGATCCAGGCTTGGATGACTCCAAACTGGCTTAAGTTCAACCCAGACAAGACAGAGGTACTTGTTGTGGATCCAGTTCATCGAGGTAGAGGGCGTTGTGAGGGGTCACCACCTGACCTTGCATTGGGAAATGTTCCCCTTACTCTGTCTAGACAGGTAAAGGATTTGGGTGTGATCCTGGACGATGGTCTGACACTTGATGCTCAGGTGTCGGCCATCATCAAGAGCAGCTTTTATCATCTATGGAACATTGCTTGAATCCGGGCCCTGATCCCACCAGAGGATTTGACCACACTTGTGCATGCTTTTGTCACTTCCAGTTTGGACTATTGTAATGCCCTATACTAGGGTTATCTGAGGGCAACCTCTGCAGGCTGCAGCTGGTGCAGAACGTGGCAGGCAAGATTGTTGACTGGAGCGAGACAGAGTGATTATATCACCCCGGTCCTCCATGAACTGCACTGGCTGCCAGTCAGGTGGAGGATTGTCTTCAAAGTAGGGCTTTTGACCTACAAAACCCTACACGAAGTGGGACCTGTCTATCCACAAGATCTTCTTGCCCCTACCATCCATCTTGGGCACTTCGCTCTACCGGGGGAGGCCTACTTGGAGTTCCCAGAGTGAGGTTGCGACACTCTGGGGATAGGGTGTTTTCAGTGGCTGCACCCACTCTGTGGAATTCCTTTCCTAGCTATTTAAAGGGAGGCTCGCTCTGGAGATATATTTAAGAAGACACTAAAAACTTATTTGTTTATGTTGGCTTTTAATGATTGAGTGGGTTTTACTGGGATGGATGGATTTAATACTGTGCAGAGCTTTTGTTTAAATGAATTTGTAATTGATTTGTTTGTGTACAGTGCCTAGAGTCTATGAAGACTGGCGCTTTATAAATAAAATATATATCTATCTTCCAACAGTGGCACTGTAGGGCAGTACTGGACGAGGGGTTGCTGCCTTACTGCAGGTTTGGGCTGAGTACTACACCAGATGCATTGGATATTCCATTGCTGGCACTGCTGGACATTACTGGGGGAAGGGTTACTGCTCTGTTGCAGATTTGGGGTAAGTTGTACACCAAATACATTGGATCTTCCATTGTTGGCACTGCAGGACAGTACTGGGGGAAGGGCTACTGCTGTACTGCAGATTTGGGGGTAGGTTGTACACCAAATACATTGAATCTTCCATTGCTGACACTGTAGGACAGTACTGGGGGAAGGGTTACTGCTCTGTTGCAGATCTGGGTTAAGTTGTACACCAAATACATTGGATCTTCCATTGTTGGCACTGCAGGACAGTACTGGGGGAAGAGTTACTGCTCTATTGCAGATTTGGGTTACGTTGTACACCAGATACATTGGACCTTCCATTCCTGGCACTGCAAGGCAGTACTGCAGGAGGGGTTGCTGCTATATTGCAGGATAGGATTAAGTTCTACACCAAGAAACATAGGATCTTCCAATGGTGGTGCTGTAGGGCAGTACAGGATGAGGGGTTGCTGCCCTACTGCAGGTTTGGGCTGAGTACTATACCAGATATATAGTATCTTCCATTGCTGGCACTGCAGGACAGTACTGGAAGAAGGGTTACTGCTCTACTGCAGATTTGGGTTATGTTGTACAACAAATACATTGGATCTTCCATGGCTGGCACCGCAGGACAGTACTGGGGGAAGGGTTACTGCTCTAGTGCAGATTTGGGTTAAGTTGTACACCAAATGCATTGACTCTTCCATTGCTAGCACTGTAGAACAGTACTGGGGAAGGGTTACTGCTCTATTGCAGATCTGGGTTAAGTCCTATACCAAATACATTTGAACTTCCATTGCTGGCACTGTAGGGCAGTACTGCAGGAGGGGTACTGCTGTATTGCAGGATGGGGTTAAGTGCTACACCAAGAGACATAGGATCTTCCAATGATAGCACTTTAGGGCAGTACAAGATGAGTGGTTGCTGCCCTTCTGCAGGTTTGGGCTGAGTACTACACCAGATACACAGGATCTTCCATTGCTGGCACTGCTGGACAATACTGGAGGAGGAGCTGCTGCTATATTGCACAATGGGGTTAAGTGCTTGACCAGTGAGTGGGCAACCAGCGGGGTACAGCAGGATTCAGTGTTAGGACCACTCAACCCTCTTTAATATCTTCATAGGGGGCATTACAGAGGAACTGGAGGGGCATGTCTGTCTTTTTGCAGATGACACCATGTTCTGCAATAGAGTGTGTACCCAAGAGGGAGTGAAAACAATGCATAAGGATTTAGGAACCCTAGAGGAGTGTCTGAAGTCATGACAAATGGAGTTCAATGCTGAATGTAGAATGGAGGGATGTATTGGCGGCCAATAGACAGAAAAGGGACATCAGTGTTATTATTCCAGAAGACTTCAAGGTAGCAGCACAGTGTGATGACCATGAGCAGGACTAGTGCAGTGCTGTGGTGCAGGGGGGACCATCACCAGACTGCTTTACTACTGTACTGCTCTTTGATATGCCTCCCCGTGGAATACTGTGTCCAGTTCTGGAGACCACACATCAGGAAAGAGAGTGGAGGTGGTCCAGAGACAGGCAACCAAGATAATGTTGGGGTTGGAAGGAAAGTCCTATGAGGAAAGAGACTAAGGGATCTCAATGTGTGCACTCTGAAGGACAGGAAGTGGGGTGGCATTATTGAGAAATTTAAGTACTTCACAGGTATGAGCTGATTGCATGGTGAGAGGCTCTTCCATAACAGGATGAAATCTGGGACTAGGGAAAGGATGTGAAGAAATACTTCTTCACAGAAATGGTGATAGTAGCATGCAACAGACTGCTACCCAAAGCTGTGGAGGCTGGAACAGTGAAAAACTTCAAGACTGTACAGGACAGATACAGGGATATATGTGTGCAGAAAAAGGGAACGCAAGATTCCCTGGATACCAGTTAGGATCTGCAGAGGTGCAACAGGCAGGGATCCCTTGGGCAGACTGGATGGGCCTAATCGCCCTCTTCTACCAACAAACACCGTGTTTCTATGTCAAATTTGGAGCTGAACTTCCAGTGAATGTTTAAGTTAAAGATGTACTGTAGGTGTGGTCTTAGTTACTTTGTTATCCTTTTAGGGCCATATAAATGCACTTCAGAAGGAAACTTAGCATCTTAGAAAACAAAGCATAAATTCATAAACATCTTACTTTGTATGCAGAGTAATGCTGATGCACTGTCCCCGATGTTCAACAGATTGAACTACTATATAGCAAAGGCATTTTGCCTGGTCTTATAAACAACTTCTTCAATAAGTTACAGCTGGTTATGAATTTAGCTACTCACATTGTAAGTGTAACAAAAATGTTTGGGTATACATAGTCAGAACTGGCTGGTTGGACATGCAAAGATGTGTCATGCAGAACAGATGCGCCAGTTGACTCTGATGGCATATTTAAACAGTATGTGTGATCAGGACCGATCGCACATATATTTGAATATCAAACCCTGGATGTACTGCTCGGAGGGGTCTACCACCATATCCAGTGCAGTGCATCCAGGGTTGGGGCTGCATACTACTACTAGGAACTGCATGGCACATACCTGTATGCACCACAGCCCCATGGGTGATACTCAGTCTATAAATGCTAATGAGCTCATTCGGCCCGCACAGTGCAAATGAGCACCATGCATGCTTATTATGATTACATTAGCATGGATGTGCCAAGCAGCATTCACTGGTCCAGCCCCCTCCCAGCCCCATTCCCCGATCAATGCAGAGTCCTGCACCAAACCATCCCGGTTGTCCAGTGGGAACCCTCCTCCCAACCCCATCCTCATTCACCTTGTGCCACAATGGAAGGATGATGTCCTGGTGGTCTATTGTCCCCCCTCCCCATCCCCGTTCTCCAAAATTACTCCAGTTCAATTTCCATACTGTGGTGGCTCCCTCCCCATCCCCAATCGCACCTGAGCAGTGCCATCCCATGTCATAATATACAGGCAAATGCCCACCCCAATGCATATCACACTACAATGCAAACCTGATACCATTTCCATAGTGTAGTGGCCCCCCATCCTCCGCCCACTCAGGTACTCACATCCACCCTGCTCCCCCTGTCCCAGCATGTCCCATCAGTCAGCCGAGCAGCACAGCCCTCCTCATACCTCCATGCTGCCTGCTGACTGCATTGTCAGTGACAGTGTACAGTATATACTCCACGCCCACTGGTCAATACCAACAGGCAAGTAGGATATGCTGTACACTAACAGTGACAGTGCATTCCGTGGGCAGCTTTGCAGGTGTGAGGAAGGCTGTGTTGTTCGCCGACTGATAGACCATGCTGGAATGTGGGGAACAGGTTGGATGTGAGTACTTGAGTGGGGGGGGCACTATACTATGTAAGCGGTATTGGAATTGCATTGTGGAGTGATCAGGGATGGTGAGGGTGGCTGTCTCTGTATTATGGCATGGGATGCCACTGTTCAAGTGTGATCAGAGATGGGGAGATGGGCCACTACAATATGGAAATTGAATTGGGGTAATTTCAAAATAAAAACAGAGATATGGGATGCGGAGGGGGGACACTAGACTATCAGAACATGACAGGTGATATCTTTACAGTACGCCCACTAGGGGCTGGGTTGGGGGGTGTCACTGGACTGCCGAGTGGAGCTGACAGGCCGGCTGTGGTGCACCTCTGTTCACATCCACAGCCCACCTGTGTGTGGTGGGCTGAGTTAGGCTAGTTTTCCATGGCCGGTCTTTGGGCCGCACATTTCTGGTCTTTGAGGGGTGCATTCCCTCTCAATATGCCAGCATGTGGCTTACTCATGGGAATGTCCCCTCCACTTGCGTGGCATACATCATTGTGCACTGGCCCATTCCCTTGAGGATGATGCATCTTACCCCTCTGAATATCGTGCTGTGGCACATTCTTGGATTTGCTGGCTCATTTCCCTTTTCTACCAAGATATGATGCATATCTCTTTTGAATATGAAGGCCTTAATCACATCTGTCCTACCTTAGTGCAATATGAGTGGCTCATTGTAGAATAAAGATTCATTATTAAATTCTCTCACTGAGATATATATACAGTGGTGGCCAAAAATATTGGCGCCCTTGCACTTTTTCAAATAACTCACAGTTTCCTCTAAACATAAGTTGAAATTAACAACAGTACAGTATTTGGTCTCCACAATTCTTTATTTCTCTGTTAATATTACAGAACCTTTGTTTTTGATTCAGAATTTAATACATCCTTTTAAATCAGAAAATAAAAAGAAATGGCATTGACAAAATTATTGACACCCTAGACTTAATATTTGGTAGCACAGCCTTTGGTCAAAATAACTGCAATCAACCGCTTCCTATAGCCATGGGTGAGCTTCCTGCACCTCTCTCCTGCAGTTTGGCCCACTCTTCTTGTGCAAACTGGTCCAGTTCTCCCAGATTTGAAGGGTGCCTTCTCCCAACTGCTGTTTTCAGATCTCTCCACAGGTTTTTAATGGGATTTAGATCTGGTCTCATTGCTGGCCACTTCAGAACAGTTCAGCATCTTGTCTTGAACCATTTCTGGGTGTTTTTTGAAGTGTGTTTGGTGTCATTGTCCTGCTGGAAGACCCATGACCTTCGACGGAGACCCAGCTTTCTGACACTGGGTTCAACACTGCACTCCAAAATGGCCTGGTAATCTCCAGATTTCATGATGCCATGCACACATTCAAAGCACCCAGTGCCAGAGGCGGCACAGCAACCCCAAAACATCACTGAACCTCCTCCATGTTTGACTGTAGGGAAGGTGTTCTTTTCTTTGAAGGCTTCATTTTGTTTTCTGTAAACATAGATATGATGTGCTTTACCAAAAAGCTCTAATTTGGTCTCATCTGTCCACAGGACATTCTCCCAGAAGGATTTTGGCCTGTTCAGGTGTGTTTTGGCAAACCCCAGTCGGGCTGTCTTATGTCTCTCTCTCTCAGCAGTGGGGTCCTCCTGGGCCTCCTACCATATAACCCCCTTTCATTGAGTTGGTGACAGATGGTGCAAGTTGAAACTGTCGTACCTTGCGTCTGAAGGTCAGCTTGAATCTGTTTGGCAGTTGATCGAGGTGCTTTCTCCACCATTCGAACAACCCTACACTGCAATCTTCGATCAAGTTTTCTCTTACGGCCACATCCAGGGAGGTTGGCTACAGTGCCATGGGCCTTAAACATCCTGATAACATTACGTATGGTGGAAACAGAAACATCAAGGTCTCTGAAGATTGATTTGTAGCATTGAGATTGTCCATGCTTGGCTACAATCTTCTGTCTGACCTCCTCAGACAGCTCTCTGGCTGTCTTTCTTTTCTCCATGCTCATTGCGATACACACAGTGACACAAAACAGGAGAATGAGTCCTTTTCTCTATTCAAACTGGTTGAGTGATTTTTATATTGCAGGCACCTGCAACTCACCACAGGTGAGTTCAATTCCAAAGTGAAGGAGAATCATCTGCTTGAAATCTAATTATTTCTATAGTATATAAATATATAGATATATTATAAGGAACAGATCCTGATGATTTAAAGGAGTTATTGTATGTATATTGTTTCATTCAGGGTCTTCATTTTGGAAAAAATGTTCAGTTTCGAGACTGTGAAAGAAGACAGTAGAAGGTCATTCCTTTAGTGTCAGGGCACCGATATTATGAAACTCCTTACCAGAGTGCATTACATCAGTGGCCTCAATAATTGAATGATATTCTCAACTGAAATTTTTTTTATTCAAAATCTCCTGTGATGACTCAGTGTATGATATTTTGTATATTTCCAATTGTACATTGCTGGTACTCTGTGCTGTATGAATATGTATGTACTGTGATGGTACTCTGTGCTGTATGAATATGTATGTACTGTGATGGTACTCTGTGCTATATGAATATGCATGCACTTTGTGCCATATGAATATGTATGTACTGTGATGGTATTCTGTGTTATATGAATATGTTTGTACTGTACATTGATGGTACTCTCTGCTATATGCAGGGCCCTCGAGTTTTCCATGATTCCTCGGCCATGACAAACTGCAGAATTTGCTGCCACCCGGAGTGTGCGTCGGCCCGTGGAATTGCGCGCCAGCGGAACAAATGTCCTTTGCCGGCGAGTGCGAATCCCTCATCGGCTTCACTGCTCCCTGGGAAAAAATGTCCTTATGCCATGCTGGGAGCCCACCCCAGCATGCTAAATGTGTAATTTGCCAATGGGTGTCCAATCCCCTGTCGGCTTCTGCCCCCACAATGCCTGGTGCCACGCTGGCTGCCCACCCCAGAGTGGCAAAGAGTGTGTTGCCAGCAGGGGGTGCCCAATCCCCCGTTGGGCTTTTCACTGTCCCCTGTTGCCTGTACATGCTGGGAGCCCACCCCAGCATGGTAAAAGTCCCCTGTCATCTTAGAAAACTAAAAAGATGTGTTAAAAAAACTTATCTCATTGATTCTTTGCCCCTCCCAACCCGCACCGCCTCTCTGTGTACCCCACCTCCCACACCCCCCCTCACCCCCATACTTACCTCTGGAGCCAACGCACGATCTTCAGTGGACCTGAACACGTCTGCACTCTTCAAAGTTGATCACGAACTGAAGAAATGCCAGTAAGCTGTATAATGACATAAATTGATTTTTTTACTTTGTGCATATCTCAGCCATTTTGGGAATTTTTCACCAAATTTTCAACATAGGGTTTTGGGGCCCCATCTCTATGAACTGTGACACTGTCATTTTGTTATTCAGTCCCAAAGGTGATTTCATGGTCACTGCGCAGAACCACCTTTCAGGACCGATTAATGAAATGACAGTGTCACAGTTCATGAGATAGGCTCCCAAAAACCCTACGTTGAAAATCTGGTGAAAATTTTCCCCAAAATGACTGTTTTATGAGCGTGTGTTGCGCAGTTCCTATGCACACTCGTAACTTCGAGCATTTTTAATATTTTCACTCCAGATTTTCAGCATTGCCATTTTACCACACCTCCTTATGAACAGTACAACTGCCATTTTTCACATCTCACTCGACATGTGTTTTCGCACAATGGAGCGATCGGTGTGCAAAATCAATGTTCGGGACAGCTTAAGAAAATCACAGTGACACTGTTCATGAGCAGAGGTCTTAAACTGGCTATGCTGAAAATTTGGTGACAAAAGCCAATAAAATGACTGTGTTACGAGTGTGTATTGTATCAGATATGGCAAAAAAAAGAGAGAGTAAAATTAAGGGTAAAAATGTGCCGCAGAATTGCTGCAGAAATTAGTGTTGAGCGCCGCAGAAGTTCTGCAGCAAATGAGAACCCTGCCGCGGAACTTTGCTCCAATGTGCAGCAGAAAAAAATGAGGCCTTGGCTATATGAATATGTATGTACTGTGATGGTACTCTGTGCTGTATGAATATGTCTGTACATTGATGGTATTCTGTGCCATATGAATATGTATGTACTGTGATGGTACCCTGTGCTATATGAATATGTATGTACCGTGATGGTACTTTGTGCTGTGTGACTATATACGTACTGCGATGGTACTCTGTGCTATATGAATATGTATGTACTGTGATGGTACTCTGTGCTATATGAATATGTATAGAAACATAGAAACATAGAATTTGATGGCAGATAAGGACCACTTGGCCCACCCAGTCTGCCCATTTCCCTAACTAATTTATAAGCTGCAGATCCTAGTTAACCAGCAGCCTACTTCTTCCTACCCCCACCCCCTAGAATTGCCTTATGACTGTCTCATGCATGCTTGAATTCCACCACTGTTTTTGACTCCACAGCCTCCTCCGGAAGGCCGTTCCATGCATCCACAACCCTCTCTGTGAAAAAATACTTCCTTAAATTACCTCTGAGCCACCCCCATCTTCAAATTGTGCCCCCTTGTTCTTGCACACCTCTTTTTTTGAGAGATGCTACCCTTGTACTACTTTGTTGATTCCCTTGAGGTACTTGAAAGTTTCTATCATGTCCCCCCTCTCCCTCCTTTCCTCAAGGCTATACATATTAAGCTCCTTAAGTCTCTCTTCATATGTCTTCCAGTGCAGACCCTGCACCATTTTAGTTGCCCTCCTCTGGACAGCATCCATTCTGTCTATGTCTTTGCGGAGATTGGGTCTCCAAAACTGCACACAGTACTCCAGATGGGGTCTTGCCAGCTGTCTGTACAGAGGGATAATAACTTCCTGTTTTCTACTGGTGATGCCTTTCCCTATGCATCCCAGTATCCCCCCAGCCCTCCTTGCTGCCCTCTCACATTGCTTGCCCACCTTTGGGTCATCTGATATGACTACCCCCAGGTCCCTTTCCATTTTTGTTGTTGTTAGTATCTCCCCCCCCATTGTGTACTCTTCCCCTGGGTTTTTGTTTCCCAGGTGCATTACCTTGCACTTCTTAGCATTGAATCTAAGCTGCCATACATTTGACCATTCCTCTATGTATGTACAGTGATGGTACTCTGCTATATGAATATGTATGTACTGTGATGGTACTCTTTGCTATATGAATATGTATGTACTGTGATGGTACTCTTTGGTATATGAATATGTATGTACTGTGATGGTATTCTGTGCTATATGTATGTACTGTGACGGTATTCTGTGCTATATGAATATGTCTGTACATTGATGGTACTCTGTGCTATATGAGTATGTATGTACTGTGATGGCATGGCTCTGTCAGGATTTTATTGTATTTTAGTATTCTGTACAGTGCCTTAATAAATTTACAGAATGTCATCATAATGTGAATCCTTGCTTGACTGATTTACTTTCATCTATGCAATGCTGCTTGTATTGTCACTTCCTAGACCACTTTTCTGCTGAAAACCCTTTTCTTGCCTTCATCTTCTCTCATCACAATTAAGGTAATTCACTTCTAGCTATACTGCCAGAGACCTTCCTCATTCAAGAACAAAATGTTTATAATGCAAATACATGTCTTCTCACCCACTCCTGGAATGAAGTCCATGTGAATTTAATTGACTGTCATGTCCACCAACTCTCTGTTCAGTTCCATAGTTGGTATAAAATAGACCCGCTTCTTTTAAAATTCTTTTTTTTTTTGTAATTAAAATTTTATTGCTTTTTTCTTCATAATAACCAAAAAACTCATACAAAGACACAAAAGTACAATACCGAAAGTGCCCATTACCTTATCTACAATGCTGATTATGTGGACAAAGCACTTTCTGCTAACATTACCACAACAAACAAAGTACCCCCCCAACCCCACCTCCTCCCCTTCCCTAACCCCCAATTATAAGCCCCCAAATCAACTGAATTAAGAAAAGAGGTGTGTGCTTCTAAAACAAGAGTTATCTAAAGTTTATGGTTTCTAAGTCATCAAAAAATGTTCTAAAGAACCCCAGAGAAAATCATAATGCTCTAGCTTACCCCGCCTATACGCAATGTGTTTTTTGAGTTGCAAAGCTAGAATACATTCCCTATGCCACTCCATAAGTGTTGGAACCTTATCAGAAGCCCAATGTCTAAGTATTAGCAACTTCATAACAGCTGAAACCAGAGAGACTCGTGCCCTCCATACTTTGGAAGTATTTGTGGGGAAAGCAAGCAACAAACAATACTCGGGAGTATCCATTTTAACTGAGCCAAGGATAGGGTCCAGCGTGCTACTCATAGACTTCCAGAGTCTGCGAATTTCCGGGCATAACCAAATTAAATGATATAGTGTTCCCTCTTCATTTTTGCACTTCCAACAATAGCGCGAACTAAGTGCACCCCTTCTGAATAAGTGGGTAGGAGTCAAATACAAGTGATGCATGATGTTGAAATGTATCAATCTAAGCCTATCCTGTTTAATAAACCTGTACGCAGTCATCCAAAGTGCCTTCCAGAACTCAGGGGAATCTTTTGTATTCAAGGCTTTTACCCAATAATAACACACTCCGGAAGGGAGCCTATGATCCCAATTCTGGAGAAGCTTGTAAACCTTGGAAACTGCATGCAGTTGTCTTGCTGCATTCAAGAGTAAATCAACCTTGATTTCCCCCTGATCAATCGAGGAAACCGACAAACATACCCGGGATAAGGCTTTATTAAGCTGTAACCACTTAAAGAAATCTGTATCCTTGAGGCCCAAACTTTTTTTCAGATCTCCAAATGCACACAGGCCTTCCGGCCACCCCAAAAATCGGCTACGGTCAGATTACATATTTGGGGCCAGAAAGCTACAGGTATCAGAGATCCAGCAATTTTAATTTGGGGATTGTCCATAACAGGTTGGGCCCCCGATAACCACCAATGTATACCCAAATAACGTTGTAGCTGATGATAGGCCCTGATTGACCAACCCAACGGATTGTTTTTGAAAAATCTAGGTATACTGGCCAAAGGAGTAAACAGCAAAGCATACAGAGAACTTTTAACCGTCTTGGCCATACCCCGTTCAATGTCCAGCCACAGAGGCGAATAAACTACTTCTCCCCCTTCTTTGCTCCATAAGGCCATCTTGCAAATATGCTGGGCGAAGTAATACTTAAACAGAGAAGGGGCGGCTAAACCTCCTTTATCTTTAGGAGCTGACAGATTGAAAAAAGATCTACGGGAAGGTTTGCCTTGCCATAAGAAGGAATTAAAAATCTTCTGTACTCTAACAAACCAGCCCTTTGTCAAGTAAAATCCTAGCATATCTAGTGGATAAAGTATCTTAGGGAGGGCAATCATTTTGAGAAGATTAAGCCTGCCCCATAAGGATAAGGAAATTGAACTCCACCTCTTGAGATCGTCAGTGATCTCTTGTATTAGGGTTGTTAAATTATCCTTAACCATAAGAGCGACACTTGTACTAATATTTATACCAAGAAATGTTATGGATTTGGTTTCCCAGCTTATGTCTAGATTTTGCAAATCTGTTTTCCTGGTGTAATAATTTAACGGGAAGACTTTAGTTTTAGTATAATTCAATTTATAAGAAGATACTCTGGAAAAGCTATTAATTTCTTCTAAAATAAGTGGTATCGGAAGTCCCTGGATTCTCAATGTGTAATAACACATCGTCGGCATAAGCCGAACATGTGTAATTAGAATCCCCAATTTGTATACCTTTAATAACTGAATTCTTCATCAGCCTACGGAGCAATGGCTCTATATACAGATTAAATAATAAAGGAGACAAAGGACAACCCTGTCTAGTGCCTCGCTCTAATTTGAAAACCGGGTGACAACAATCCATTACACTTCACTCTTGCCGACAGAATAGAATATAAAATTTTAACCCAACTTATAAAGTTATGGGGTATACCAAAAGTTGAAAGGGTGGCAAACAAAAAAGGCCAGGACACCCGATCAAAAGCTTTTTCAGCGTCGAGTGATAAACAGGCAGCTGGGATTTCAGCATCTTTAGCCTTCGCAATAAGGTACATTAATTTTCTCATATGATCATGGGAAAGCCTCCCTTTCATGAAACCCACTTGTTCCCTACACACTAAGCGATCCATAACTTTTGATAATCTATTGGCAAGAATTTTTGCTAATATTTTAATGTCGGTATTAAGGAGAGAGATTGGTCGATAGCTGTCTAAGCTAGAGGGATCTTTCCCAGGTTTTAAAATCAGGGATATTGTAGCCTCTAGGAAACTTGGATCAAAAATGCCATAATTGAACCAACATTTAAAAGTGTCAAGTAGAATTGGCGAGATGTCTGAACAAAAGGTTTTATAAAAATTGCTCGGAAATCCATCGGGGCCTGGCGATTTATCAGGAGGTAACTGTCGTATATCCTGATGAATCTCAGAGATCTTAATTGGTGCGTCTAGGCCTTCAGATTCAGTTTCGGATAACTTTGGAAAATACGCTGCACTTAAAAAAGCTGCCATTTCACAGTCTGAAGGCCTAGAATCTAATTCCTGGGCATATAATTTCTGAAAATATTCCCCAAAAATCTTTGGAATTTCACTCGGGTCCATGCACAATTGGTCCCCCTGACCCACTCGTATACTCACTATATGCTGGGCCGAATCCAATTGTTTTAACCGCAATGCAAGGAGTTTACTAGCCTTTTCCCCCAAATCCAAATATTGAAGTTTCGCCTGAGATAGAGCTAGTTCTGCTTGTTGAAAAACCATGCCCGCATAATGAGCTTGTAATTTATGTAACTTAGCCCACTCGGAGTCTGCTGAGTTCCGAGATAAGCTGTGTTCCATACTTCTAATTGAGGATAAGAGAGAGGTTAATTTAACTCTGTGCTCCCGTTTCCTCCTAGACGCTATCTTAATTATCTCGCCTCTTAATGAACATTTTAAAGCTGCCCAAATCATGTCCGTATGACCCACAGAGCCTTTACTTTCCACTAAAAAGTGCGCAATAAAGTCCTTCATGACGTTTAATGAGGCTTGTTCTTTTAATAATTGAGAGTTTAACCTCCATTGTGGTGATCTGCGAATCTCTGGAAAAGGCCTGTAAGTTATACTGACCAGAGCATGATCTGAGATTACTCTTGCGTAGATATCAGCCTGAATCAAATTAGGAACTGCAGATGAGCTAACTAAAATATAGTCAATTCTCGAATATGATTTATGCACCGGAGAATAGAAGGAAAACTGTCTGGTATCAGGGTTAAATATGCGTCAGATATCTACCAAGGCTGATTTATTGATAAAATCTTTCAGGGCCCTTTGCGCTGCAGATAGGCCCCTACTTTTATCGTGCGACCTATCCAAATCATTTTGCAGTACCAAGTCCCAATCTCCTCCCAGAATGGTGGTTTTATGAGCCTCCAGGTCCATTTTTCCCAAGAGATTCTTGAAAAAGCAGGGTGAATCACAATTAGGACCATAGATTGAGCTCCAAATCACCGGTTGAGATGCTAAAATGGCATGCAAAAAGATATAGCTGCCTTCCGGGTCCCAACACTCATGTATCAATTTAAAGGTGACCCCTTTAGCAATTAAAATAGCAACCCCAGCCCTCTTAGTTGAGGCTCCAGTGCCAAAAACTTGGGCTACCCACGTTCTTCTAAAGTAATGAAGATCCGCTCTTTTTAAATGGGTCTCCTGTAGGAACACTATTTGTGCCCCTAGATGAGAGAGGTGTTTTAGGATTACCTGCCGCTTAACCCTATCCTTGGCTCCTTTGATATTCCAACTAACCAATTTATAAGGTAAGAACATCATGCCCACCAATGTTATAATGAGGATCAGTGTAGACAGTTATTAGGTATATAGTAAAATAAATCTTCATCTGAATATTACAAATGACCATAGAACTAAAAGAAGCCCACCTCTTTGTAAATCTGCAGACTTGAGTACCCCCCAACCCCCATCCCTCCCTTCTATCCAACTAACCATCCCTCCCCACCCCCACCCTTAAAACATACCTCCGACATTTCCTCCTCCCCCTTTATAACAAACCCCAGTTCCCTAGAACTGCACTCCTATAACTAACCTGCCACATGATACACTTCGGGCAACCCAAACCTACCACCATCAGGTCATCAGCCGGAGCCCCCCCACCCCGTCCCAGGAGTAAATAACTGTCCCGTAATTTCTTCCTTATTAGAGGAGATCCTTAGTCCGCTGGAGCATTCGCAAAGGTAGCAAAATAAAAGAGTCATCGTGGTCAAAGCCTGATATGACTATGGAAGTCCAACTGCGACTCCTACAAAAAAGAAAGGAAAAAAAAAAAAAGGGACGTCTTCTCTGTATTCCTAGGACTGCGACCAAAATAAACAATGTACAAAGTCCATCCTTAGTAGTCGAATGAACCAAACTTTCCCTTCAAGAGATCCGGTAACCTCTGCTGCAACTCCTGTGACTTTCACTTGAAGAGATCTGGTAACAGCTGCTGCAACTCCTGAGATGCCTGTTGATAAGAATTGAAAGATAGCCATTTTCCAGCATGAGAGACCATTAATATTGCAGGATACTTCACTTTGAAAGGCTTAGACGCTGCAATTAATTTGGGGACAATAGGATGTAATTCTTGTCTTCTGACTCTCACAGAATGGGGCAGGTCCTGTATAATTCGGATTTGTTTTCCTTCCCATAAGAGCTCCTTTATCCCTCTGACCTTATCCAACACATGCTGCTTATCCAAGTAGTTAAGAAACCTTAGGATTAAAGGTCTGGGAGGTTGACCTTGTGCAGGAGGAGGGCGTAAGGCCCGATGCGCCTTTTCAATTATGTATTGCCCAACGGGGAGAACCTGCAACTTTGCAACAGAGTTTTGCAAAAAGTGATTGGGGCAGATCCTTCCTCTTTCTCAGGTATACCAATAATCACAAGATTGTTCCTTCTACTGCGCCCCTCCAAATCTTCAAGCTTATCCTCCAACTTTTTGATTCTTCTTTTCACCAACACCAGCTCCAAATCTGCCCATGCCTGCCTTGTCTCCAAGGAAGCTACTTTCACTTCTGTATCCCCCATCCTTCTCAATAAAGAATCCACCGATTTTTTAAGTCCTGCATATCCTCTGCTAGTGAACTGATTGATAATTGTAGCGGCTGCATTATCTCCAGGAATTTAGATTCAGTCAGGGGAGCATCCACAATAGGCAGTTGCGAGAGGCTTACGGCCTGCTGTTTCGCCCTTTTCGCGGCCTGCTGCTTCTCTGGTGTGCGAGGCGTCGAATGCTTCGGTCGTGACTTTTTAACAAAACTCTCCATTCCGACGCTAAATACAGAGCACAGCAGTAATCGGGAACCTTGCTCGCCGAGATCGGGATGCTCACTTCTTCAAATTTAACAGAAAAAACTCAGAGATTGACGGTGATGCGGCAGAGCTCCGACTAAGTGCGACCGACGCTCAGGCTGCCATAACGTGACCCCTTCTTCTTTTAAAAATCTTCTTAACCATACATATTTACCTTTCTGACATCATCACTACCTCCTCATAGTCCATTACTCCCTGCACCTCCAGCTTTACACTTTGTTACTCTATTTATCCTAACTCCCTTGTTAGCAACAGTCAGAAAAATCCCATATGAACTCATTATCTGGCCATCCACTTACTGCCAGGAGTGTTTTCTAGATGATTCTTCCGCTGTGCAGTCTCTTTTACTTCCACATCACCACGTGGGCATTCCTCATCCATCTCAAATGACAATAACTGTTGCTCCTTTGGGATGTCATATCTTGCACATTAAAAAAGAGCAGAAACAGGTTAATATAAATATAATTTAGGATCAGAGCTAGATAAAGGTACAAAAGCCCTCCAGAGAACATCAGCATTGCACCTGAAGTTGCTCATACCTGAAAACTGATAGAGGATGATTCATAACTGCATCAGTACACCATCACAAATTAAGGATAAGTATTGGCCACCTCTAAAGCCAATATTTTTCATACCTACAAAGATCTGGAATCTGTGTTCTCTCTTGCTTACATAGTCCTACATGTCCTTTTGTCTCCATATATACATATTCCTACACGTCCTGTTCTCTGCATACTTACATATTCCTATACTACATTTTCTCTCCATACCTACATATTCCCACACGCACTCTTCTTTCTATACTTACAAATTCTCATACACTCTGCTCTCACCATATTTATATATTCTTGCCGCCCTCCATTTCCCAGATTTACATACTCCTCATTAATCCCGTTCTCTCCATATTTACATACTCCAGCCTTGTGCTCCTCCGTTGTGGCGTGATCACTTGAGGGCTATAACTTAATGGCATTATGGAGTCTGGCCGGAGTCTGGACCATAGCGCAAAAGCATTGTGGAGTCTGTCTGCAGTCAGAGCCATAGTGTAAGGGCATCATGGAGTCTGTCTGGAGTCAGGGCCATAGTGTAAGGGCATCCTGGAGTCTGTCTGCAGTCAGAGCCTTAGCGTAAGGGCATCATAGAGTCTGTCTGGAGTCAGGGCCATAGTGTAAGGGCATCATGGAGTCTGTCTGCAGTCAGAGCCATAGCGTAAGGGTATCATGGAGTCTGTATGGAGTCAGGGCCATAGCGTAAGGGCATCATGGAGTCTGTCTGCAGTCAGAGCCATAGCGTAAGGGCATCATGGAGTCTGTCTGGAGTCAGGGCCATAGAGTAAGGGCATCATGGAGTCTGTCTGCAGTCTGGACCATAGTGTAAGGGCATCATGGAGTCTGTCTGCAGTCAGCGCCATAGTGTAAGGGCATCATGGAATCTGTCTGCAGTCAGCGCCATAGCGTAAGATCATCATGGAGTCTGTCTGGAGTCAGGGCCATAGCGTAAGGGTATCATGGAGTCTGTCTGCAGTTAGGACCATAGCATAAGGGCATCATGCAGTCCTAATAGACTAATTCTACAACCTGTCCCTTACCCATTGCCTGCAATACCAGGTTATTTTTTAATTCTTTTTCCTTCTGGTCACCGACATCTGGGAACTCTCTTAGTCATCACCCTGAGCTGTTTCCAAATCTGCTTGTGAACTTCCTACCTGGGAATCCCAGCCTCTGACTGACCTGTGACACATGCAGGATACCCCTCATCTTACACCTCTGAGGTGGGGCCGCTTCTGCTTCTTGACACTTCCATACCTGAAATCCAATGGTCTGCAGGTGGAAGTGAAGATCCAGTGGTGGTCATGACCCAGGAGGGCAGGATCTGGTGGTGGGCATGGGGCTGTGGTGCAATGTCATCCTCCCAGACATCAGGGCTTTTCATTGCTGTTGGCATGGTAACATCCCACCCCATCAGTGAGCATGGATGTGTAATGATGTGCAGGGGAGGTGTGCATGATCCAATGCACCACACTAATGTCCACCACATACCACCACCCCGTAATGCAGAAGACTGTTGATGCAATACCTCCTAGGCACTGCTAGGAGGTATACTGTTGCTGGAGTCTTATACCCCCCCCCACACACACACATTGGAGAAGGTGAGCTGTTAATGGACACTTGAACCTACCGCCCCCCCATCAACCCTTGGTGCCTTGGGCTCCCTTTGAAACTGGCTTGCAAAAGTGGCACAAGGTGTGGTGTCCAGCACCTCAACCCTCAGTACCACTCAGGCCAGCTAATACTATGTTAATGTAGTCAGTTAGGTTTGTGTGCACAATCTCCCTTTAACAAAACCCTGCTGCCCTTTATTATGGAAGTCATTTGCTTCAAGGAATGCTCCTATATGTTCACTGCTAAGCACAAGCAACTTCACCATGACAGAGGTCAGACCAAAAGGCCTGTAGTTTCATGGGGTGCCACTGATCCCTTCCTGATAATGTGGGATTACATTTGCCACTCTCAGATCTTTAGAGAACACTCACCACCAAACCACAGTTAAAAAAGATCTACTAATGCTTCCGACAATGCCTGCTCGCACTTCTCTCAGTGCCCTGTGGGAAGGCCAGCTGACCCATGGTACCTTGTTTACCTTTAACCTCCTCAGACTTTTGAATACCATGTCACATGTAATTTACTCCATTTCCAGCTTCTGCCAGTTCTCCACTCTAAACTTTGTGAAGCACTCTGGAATAGAACCCCCTTTCTCCAATATGAATTCTGAGCTGCAGGATTCACTAAGTAGGTTTGCCATCTCCTCATCCCTGCCCAAACAGAATCCTCCCTTCTATAGCCTTAGTTTGCTCTTCCTCTTCTGCCTACTATGGCTAAAGAAAGTCTTATCATTCTCCTTTACCTCCTTCAGTATCTTGAGCTCTGGAATTTTTTCACCACTGATCTTACTTCCCTTACCCCATTCTGCTAAAGAAACTACTCCTGTCTGTTTGATCCAGTTTGTAATTTCAAAAGCTGCCTTAGCCACCTACAGCTTCCACCACCTCATTGGTGAAAAATATAGGATTCTGATGCCGCTTACCTTTCTCCACCTTTTTCATACATTTGAAAACATCCAATATTGCATTTTTAATGCCCTCCAGTCTTGTTTCTGCACCATCCAACTGCCCTAACCCCTTGAACATAACCTGCAGTATTACCTCCATCCTTTCAAAGTCCTCCCATCTAAAGCATGGCACTGGTGTCTTGACTGTTGGATGCTAGACTCAGAGTTATGTTGTATCACAGGGTACTTGGATCACTTGATTCACAGGGGGCCCTTAACCTTTACTTCCTTAATAACCTCATAGTTTATGCAAACTAATGCCCCAGGGTCCCAGGACAGCGGAGATACAGAGCTAGAGTAAATGCTCTTTATCCCAGACATCACGCCTGAAGGTATCGTACTTAAGGTAGCTTTACCATCCCTGGTTGATTTCATGGATTCTGGTAACTGCAGTATACATTTATTTTCTGCAAAGCAGTTTAGGATACCAATACCATTAATGAGACCCATTAACTATAGGTTATGATTTGTTAATTTTGTTTATTTTGTTGTTGTGTTCATGTGAATGTATGTGTCTTGTTGGAAAATGATAACAAAATGTTCATTATAAAATCATGGTTGAGAGTATCACATCCAGCCCGCCCCATTTGTCGTGGGTTCCCTGATGTATTATACTATGATGCAGAATGGGAAGTTATCCATCAGTGTCTGGCTCCATGCACTCCTTGCCCCCAGGTGTGTCCCAAGCTATGTCAGGTCAGTTTAGATCTCCCATTAAGATCACATTCCTCATCTTGACAGCCTTCCTAAGTGCTCCTTCCACAACCTTTCTTTGGCCACGGTCTACCTTGGGGACCTAGAGGTAGCCCCAAGCTCATGTTCTGCCCCCTACCTCCAGCTATACCCACAGAGATCCCATGCACCCCTCCCCAGAATAATGCCCTTCATCCCCACTATGCATAACATGAGACCCTCTGAGATTATCTTTCTGGAAGAAAGAAATTAAGGGGTCCCAATTATAGTTAGGGATATCCCATATTTCTGTTGCAGCTACGGTTTCCACTTGGCCCATCCTAGCCAACACCTGCAGGCCCCCCACTTTATTCCCAAGACTCCTTGCATTAAAGTTACTCACACTCCTTGATTCACGTTGTTCGTTTCTGCCCTGACCACTCTACTTCTCATCTCCATCGTATTCATTAACTCCTCCCATCCCGTTTTATTGGATAGCATGGGGTAGGGGCCAAAATCAAAAGATGGGTGGAGAAATAGTTGGCAAATGGTAGTCAGAGGGCGATAGTGAAAGAAGCATACTCAGGAATCAGGCAGATGAAGAGTGGAGTTTCACAGGGATCAGTGCTGAGACCCCTCCTGTTCAACATCTGTGTACAGGACATTGCAGAAGGCCTGAAGGGGAGGGTGGCCCACTTTGCAGATGACACAAACATCTGTATTACAGTTGACTTCCTTCGGGGTGGAGGACATAAGAAGGGATCTGAGAGTACTGGAGGAGTGGGCAGAGACCTGGCAGCTAAAATTCAACATCAAAAGTGTGCTGTTATGCACGTGGGACACAGGAATCAAACAGCTGAATACATGCTGGGAGAGGAGAGATTCAGTGTGACAGAGGTAGAGAGGAATCTGGGGGCAACAGTCTCCAGAAAACTCAAGGTAGGGAAGCAATGCTCAAGGGAGGTGGAGAGGGTGTATGGGATGCCAGCAAGCATCAGCAGAGGGATCTCCAGCAGGAGTAGGGAGGTCCTAGTGTCCCTGTATCAGGCCCTTATGAGGCCACACCTTGAGTACGGGGTTCAGTTCTAGAGACCTAACCTGCACACGGATACAGACTCAATTGAAAGGATTCAATGAAGGGCAACCAAGATAGTGCAAGGGATGAAGGGTAAACTGTATAAATAGAGATGAAAGAAGTTGGGGTTGTATATACTGGAGACAAGGAGGGAAAGGGGTGACATGATTGAGACCTTTAAATACATAAAAGGGATAAACAAGGGAGGCACAGGGAAGTCATTCCACAGGAAGGAAGGAAGGAAGGAAGGAAGGAAGGAAGAAAGGAAACATAACAAGGTTCATGGACTGAGACTCTAGTGGAGGTGCGTCAGGAGCAATGTGAGAGGTCAGTTTTTCACAGAGAGAGTGGTGGATCACAGGAATGGGCTTTAGGAAGCCAGCTCATTTCAGTTTACCATGGTAGCAGGTGGGGGTTGCATGATCATTCCCATCTACCGTCCACCTGGGGTTAAGAAAACTGTCCCTGCAGGAAGTAGCAGACTTCATAGTCGACATGATGTTTGAGTCACCCAGGTTGATGGACCTGGGTGACTTCAATGCCTGGGTCGATGATGAACTCTCACTTTTTGGACAAGATTTCCTCCACCTTATGAATTTGTTGCGATTCACTCAGGTAGATACCACTGCTACCCATAGTCACGGTCACTCACTTGGCCTGGTTTTCCTCCTGGGGATGGAGACATCTGAATTGGTGGTGGAACTGGTCGCAGTGTCCAATCACTTCACTGTAAGGTTCAATCTCCAGGCTCCCCCCATAGGTCTATCTCTGCAGAGATGTTCAGTTGACACCCCTTGAGGGATGTGAACCCAGATGGTCTACTGGCACTATTATAGCTATCAGGATTTTCGGGACAAGCGAGGATACTGAAAGTCTAGTTCAGACCTATAATAAGGCTGTTACAGAAGCTCTGGATTCCTTTGTTCTCATCTGTGTTCATCCTCTCTCTCTTTCTGACCTTGGTCCTCTTGGTTTGACAGGACCCTGAGAGAGTTGAGATGAGCTGGACAAAGGTTACAGCGATGCTGGTGGAAATCGGCCTTTGAGGCTGACCTCTTTAGATCGATGGATCATTATCAAATCTACCAATCAGCAATCACTCATAAGAAGGCAGAATTGCTGTCTAGGGAGATAGTTGCTGCTCAGAATTGACTGGCTCACCTCTTTTTGAACTGTAGACAGGTTGTGCAACCCAACCTGTGTGCAGGTTCAAAGTGTGTTTTCACAAGTTAAGTGCAAGGAGTTTGCTCAATTCTTTGCGGCGGATACTTTGGCCAACATCAGGGCTGAGATCTGCCTTGCACTCTCTATGGGGCTGATGGTAGTCAGTTCTTGGTCACTCCTCTTCAGTTTTCCTGGCTATCTTTTGACTGACCAGAGATTGTGGATATTGTGTGGATTGTCCAAAGTATACAGCCAAAGTGTTGTAGTCTAGATCTGGGCCCAACACACCTGTGAATGGGGTGTACTGAGTCCATCAGTCCTGTCCTTGCAAAGATTGTTTAGTGTTCCTTAGTTGGTTGAGTTTCCCCAACTCCCTGAAGGAGGCAGTGGTGACACTGCTCCTCAAGAAAGCTGCTCTGGACCCAAACTGCTTTGCTAACTACAGGCCTATCTCTAACCTTCCCCTTGTTGGGAAGGAGATTGAGAAAGTAGTTGCGCTGCAACTGGAGAACCATCTTGCCATTCACGATATCTACTATCCCCTCCAGTCTGATTTCCGAAAGAAGTACAGTACTGAGACTGCTCTAGTTCAGGTGCTCAATGATCTTCTGATGGCAAGAGATCAGAAGCACTGCTCCATCTTGGTAGTTCTTGATCTCTCCTCAGCATCTGACACTGTGGACCCAGGGTGCTGCTCGAGCACCTGAGGTTCATCTGTACCCTGGCTGGCCCAGTCCTCAGATGGTTTCAATATTTTCTCTCTGGCAGATCTCAGAGGGTAGTGTCATTTTATTTTTCCTCTGATTCATTCTGTCTGCTGTGTGGCGTCCCTCAGGACTCAGTACAGTCCCCTATGTTGTCCGTAGTGTATATGCTGCCCCTCAGAGACATTGTAAGATGATATGGGCTGAGGTTTCACTTTTATGCTGATGATACCGAGCTTTGTCTGTCTTTTGTGCCCAGCCATTACAGTGCGGTCTTGGTCTTTAACAGCTGCCTGGCAGAAATCCATGACTGGCTGAAATCCAGCTGACTGAAATTGAATTCCGAAAAGACTGAAGTGTTGGTGGTGGATCCGGATCACTGGATAGAGAACTCAGTGGCAAGGCTACCTTCTGGTCTTTGGCTTGGAGGAGCATAGCTGCCTTCCTCTGAACAGGTGCATGATCTGGGGGTGGTTCTTGACAGTGGGCTGACACTGCATTCACAGGTGTTGGCAGTTGTCAAGACTTCCTTTTACCATCTTAGGAGCATTGCTAGGATTAAGCAACTTGTTCCATCCGGCGACCTTCTGACACTGATCCACGCTTTTGTGACTTTGCACCTAGATTACTGTAACTCCCTCTACCAGGGGCTTTCTGGGATTAATATCCATCACTTCAAGCTGGTACAGAATGCTGTAGCATGGTTGCTGACAGGGGCTCCTCATTTGAATCATGTCACCCCTGTGCTGCGCAAACTGCACTGGTTGCCTGTACAGTGGTGGATCACTTTCAAGGTTGTGCTTCTGACCTATAAAGCCCTGTACGAACTGGGTCTGAACTATCTGCATGAACTCCTGACTCCCTACAGTCCTGGCCAGTCTCTCTGTTCAACTGATGAGGGTTGTTAGAGGCTCCAAGATTGTGGCTGAAAACATCTGGGCCCGGGCTTTTATATTCAGTGCCCCGTCCTGTGGAACGCTCTACCACCTCAACAGATTCAAGAGTGCAGGACTGTGGAGAGCTTTAAGGCAGCTTTAAAAACTCATTTGTTCAAACAAGCATTTAGTGAGTACTCTGTTTAATTTACTCATACTCTGTATTGTCGGCATTTTACGGATTGTAATTAATTTATTGTTCTAATATTGTAACTATTTTATTGTTGTACAGCACTTTGGTTTCTAGTAGTGTGCTTTATAAATAAAGTTTATTATTATTATTTAGGAGGAGGTGGTGAACTCAGAGGCAGTAGAGGGATTCAATACCACTTAGGACAGACACATGGGGCTAAGGGGAAGGGGGTGCCTTAAGTTACGGTAGGTTGGGCTAGTGGAGTAAGGGACTGACTAGATGGGCAATGAGGTCCTTTTCTGCCATCACCTTCGATGATTTTATGATTTGGTTCTTTGCCTTGATTTCTGCTCTGTCTCACACCCTTAGTTGGTAGGGTGCTAACTAGACCCCCTGCACTTGTTTCAATGTCTTGGAATCCTTTTAACTTCAGCCTCACCTGCTGCTAGTTAGAATGTACAGTGAAGAAAGCATCTGACATTTGTCCCAGACCATTTGCTCCCCTTCCGGGAGATAATGACAATAATGCAATATATATATATATATATATATATATATATATATATATATATATATGATAATAATAATGCTTTATTTCTTAAGTGCAATTCTGGAAATCGAAGTGCTGATCATAAGTAAAAACATTATAAAACAAAATAATACAGCTTAGAATTAATACAATATAATTTAGATAAAAGAGATTAAAAAATTAACGAAGACACCATAAATTACATAGAGAATGTTTGCTTGAACAAGTACATTTTTAGGCCTGCTTTAAAGCTCTCCATGGTCCCACACTCTGTAATCTGACAAGGTAGAGAGTTCCACAGGGACGGGGCACTGAACATATGGGCCTGGACCCCAGATGTTTTCAACCACACCCGGGGAACCTCGAACAACTCTCATCCGTTGAGTGGAGAGGCCAGCCAGAGCTGTAGGGAGTCAGGAGCTCTTGTAGACAGCTTGGACCCGGACCATGCAGGACTTTATACGTCAGAAGCCTGACCCTGAAGGTGATCCACCACTCTACATGGAGCCAGTGCAGTTTGCACAGGATGGGAGTAATGTTACTTGAACGAGAAGTCCCAGTCAATAACCATGCCGCAGCATTCTGTACCAGCTGCAAGCAATGGATATCAACCCTCGGAAGCCCCAGGTAAAGGGAGTTGCAATAGTCTAGGTGTGAAGTCACAAAGGCGGGAATCAGTGTAGACAGATCACCGGATGGAAAAAGGTGCCCGATTCTGGTGATATTACTCAAGTGGTAAAAGGAAGACTTGACGACCACCAACACCTGCGAACGCAGTGTCAGCCCATCATCAAGAACTATCCCCAGATCAAGCACCAGTTCAAAGGAAGACAGCTGTACACCTTCAAGCCATAGACCAGAGGGTAAACCCATTGCCAGTCTCTCTATCCAGTGATCCAGATCCAACACCAACACCTCAGTCTTTCTGAAATTCAATTTCAGCCAGCTGGATTTCATCCAGTTATGGATTTCTGCTGGACAGCTGTTAAACATTGAGACTGCACTATCTTGGTTGGGTGCAAAAGACAGATAGGACTGTGTATCATCAGCATTGCAGTGAAACCTCAGCCCATATCATCTTACAATGTCTCAGAGGGGCAGCATGTACACTGCAAACAACATGGGGGACAGCACCGAACTCTGGGAAACCCTATACAGCAGAGGGAATGGATCAGAGAAAAAAAAACTGACACCACCCTCTGAAATCTACCAGCAAGGAAAGATTGAAACCAGCTGAGAACTGGACCAGCCAGGCCACAGATAACCCTCAGGTGCTCAAGCAGCACCCCATGGTCCACAGTGTCAAATGCTGAAGAGAGATCTAGAAGCACCAAGATGGAACAGCACTTCTGCTCTCTCGCCATCAGGAGATCATTGAGCACCTGAACCACAGCGGTTTTGATATGTCTTTTCCAGAAACCAGCCTGGAGAGGATTGTAGACATCGTGGATGGTGAGATGGTTCTCCATTTGCAGTGCAACTACTTTCTCAGTCACCTTTCCAACAAAGGGAAGGTTACAGATAGATCTGTAGTTGGCAAATCAGTTTAGGTCTATGATATATTTTATATATATACAATATATATATATATATATATATATATAAATATAAATATATATGTGCTATTTCTCTGTAAAATATTTTAACAGAGGAAGCTTTATGTGACAGATTGAAATTGCATTTGTTGTTGCTGTTCTTGGCCTAAGGGCAAACAACCCTCTGATTATTTATTTAGTTTTTGTTGACCGAGTAAGTACACTAGACAAATTCTGCCTATTTTCAGGCACGACCCGGCAGGGGTGGGGATACAAATGAATGCCAACTGACCTTTAACCAGATTAAGCTGTTGGTGGTATTTTTAGTGAATGAGGGAAATTTGGCCAGGACACCGGGGAAATTCCCCTACTCTTTTCAATAAGTGCCATGGAATTTTTAACATCCACCTGAACTACCACCAGTCCAGGCAGATGGGATCTTGGTTTAATGTCTCATCTGAAAGTCGGCATGTCAGAAGTGCAGCACCCCTCTCATGCTGCACTACAGTGTCAGTACTGGGATATTAACCCAAGTGCCAGATGTGGGAACTGAACCCACAGCCCTCTGATCTCCCAGCCTCAGAGGCGAGTGTGCTACCTACTGAGCCACTGACTAGAGAAAACAGGGCTTCCATCTGAAAGTGGCTATTCATTTATAAACAATAGGAAGGACAAGCCAGATGTACGCAGCAGGACTGTATGCCATGTGAACAAAGAACAGTGCACATCAACATTGCATCCAAGATCCCAACTAGGTTAAACTGTTTCTGAGAAGCAGGATCAGGCCACAGTTCAAAGTAATGTCCATCTGGTGATATAAGAGAACCTGACTGTCTGCCAGGATCCCTGACTTTGTTCTCGTAATCCCTGATTTCACCCTATTTTGCTAGGACTGCGGAAAGCGAGGCAGCGATGTCACCTTCTACATCTACCACACCATCTCCTTTTATGAATCCTGTCCTGGC
Organism: Neoceratodus forsteri; assembly: GCA_016271365.2. Lineage (NCBI taxonomy): Eukaryota > Metazoa > Chordata > Ceratodontiformes > Ceratodontidae > Neoceratodus > Neoceratodus forsteri. Next base: position 490,314,349 of record CM057457.1, read on the forward strand.
CCCAATGAACTTCTCATCACCCTCTGATCCCTGCCCTCCTCCCTCCCTATCTACAGTGTCCTCTATGCCACCCCAGACGTGCCCCAGACTCCCTCTTTACAAGTACAGTATATCCTCAACAGTCTCCTTTTTGTCAGATGGCAAGCATATCATGATGGGTGATTTCAACTTATTCTTTCCTCCTCCTCACTGCCTTCCATCCTCAAGATCGAGTCCATTAACCTCACCCAGCTGCTATTTGAACCCATCCACTACAACCCACACTCCCTCACTGACTGGATTCTCACATTGCATCAAATTGCATCATTGGTACTGGCATCCTTCCAGATGCCCTTAGCAACCACTGCATAAGACAGGTACACTTTACACACTTCACCCCCAAGTAAATCTGTGTCCGACTGCTTCAAACCCTAGACTCCACCACCCTCCTTCATGACACAGCAGTGGCTAACTGGTCACCAGTCATCCACCACTGATGTCAACTCTGTCTCGACCACTTCATCACCACACTCACACAGATCTGGGATAGTCATGTACTTCAAAAAAAAAAAAAAAGAGTCAAATTACATCACTATCTCTGGATAACAACAAAACTCCTTTCCATGTGCAAATTAAGGACTAGAGCCTAGGCTCACTTTAAATACTTGCAATCACCCTCCAACTTACAGTACTAAAAACTCCTCAAGGATGCTTGCATTAAATCCATTCATCCCACCAACTCCGACTACTTTAAAAGACATTTACACACTATCTCCAAATCACCTGCCTCCTTCAGGAAAGTTATCCACTCCTTCATAGACCTTCAAGCATACTCATCCTCCCCAATCTTAAAGACTAATGGTTCTCCAGTCTCTGATCTTTCCTTTGTAGTGGAAAGCTTTAACAAGTTTTTCATCACCTGTGCTCTCCCCAGCCACCTTCTCTCTCCTCCATATGCTGCTTACCTTCCCTCTGTACCAAACAGCTACTTCTTTCCACCAGTTACCCCTCAGGAAGTTCTGTGGGCACTGAATTTACTTGACCTAACCAAGTTCTGCCCTGACAGTATCCACGCTTAGCTACTTTATCTATCTGCCCTGGCTATGGCCATTCCACTTGCACATCTCCTCAATCTCTTCTCCACTAGCACAGTACCTAAAAACTGGAAAACTGAGAATGTACTACTCCTCCACAAATGGGGTGATCCAATGTGTCCTGGAAATTTCTGGCCCATTTCTCTTCTCCAGTCACTGGCCAAGCAACAGGAAATCAATCCCTTGTCTATTCAAGACTCATATTTCCTAACCTCATCTGGAGTTCTTTCCCCCTTCCAGTTGGTATTCAAGAAATATCACTCCACCATATTCTCCCTTCTGTGAGCCACCAGCCCCATCCTCTCATTCATGGACTGAGGTCACATTGCTTCTGCAATCTTCACTGACCTGGCAAAGGCCTTCGATTCTGAGGACATCCACTCCTGCTAGAAAGCTACAGGCAGTTGGTCAGAAAATCTCTGCCTCAAGCTGGTTTAGATCTTACCTCCAGGACAGACAGCAGCCAGTTCTAATGAGCAACTCCTCCTCCTCCTCCTCCTCCTCCATCTTTTCCCTAGCCTTGTAGGTGTTTTCCCAAGGATCAGTCCTAGGCCCTGTCCTGTTTTCTCTTTTCATTAATGATCTCACCTCCACCTGCACAAACCTGAGTATATGTACATGGATGATACTGTCATCTTTGCCTCCGTACTATCCCCAGCTAATATGCAAGTCCCTCTCCGACAAGACTTTAGCAATGTCTGAGCCTGGTTCCAGCCAATGACTTAATAGTAAACATCAAGAAAATGGTTTCAATTACTTTCAGCTCAGCAGAAAAACTTGCTGGCTTCCCCATTACCTGAGAAAACACCCCTTTAATTCACTTTCAACCTTCAAATACCTTGAGGTCTGGCTTGACAGCCACCTTAATTTCTCCATCCATATTGATGCCGTAATATCCAAACTCCACCCAAACACAGTACCCTTTTTCAAAATAAAGACTCTCTCACCCTCCCCACTCCAGGTGTGCTGGTCACCAAAATTATTCTCCCAAGATTCGATTACACTGATAACAGTCTATGATACTGTCCTTGCTACCTACCTCTCTAAACTCAACACCCTGCTAAACTCCTTCTGCCATTTTGCCACCAGTACCCCAACCCATACCCACCACTGCTCCCTCTACTCCACCAGTGCCCTGACCCGTACCCACCACTGCACCCTCTGCTGCATCAGTGCCCTGACCCATACCCACCACTGCTTCCTTTACTCCATCAGTGCCCTGACTTGTACCCACCACTGCTCCCTCTACTTTACCAGTGCCCCAACTCATACTCACCACTGCTCCCTGTACTCCACCAGTGCCCCATCCTGTACCTACCACTGCTCCCTCTACTGCACCAGTGCTCCAACCTGTACCCACCACTGTTCCCTCCAATCCACTTGTGCACTGGCCCATATCCACCACTGCTCCCTCTACTACACCAGTTCCCTTACCAGTACCCACCACTGCACCCTCTATTCCACCAGTGCCCTGACCCATACTCACCACTACTCCCTCTAATACGCCAGTGCACTGACCCGTACCCACCACTGCTCCTTCTACTCCACTAGTGCCCTGACCTGTACCGACTACAGCTCCGTCTTTTCCACCAATGCCCTAACCTGTACCCGCCACTGCTTCCTCTACTCCACCAGTGCACTGACCCATACCCACCACTGCTCCCTTTACTCTACCAATGCCCTAACTGGTATCCACCACTACTCCCTCTACTCCACCAATACCCCGACCTGTACCAACCACTGCTCCCTCTACTCCACCAGTACCTCGACCTGTACCCACCACTGCTCCCTCTACTCCACCAGTGCTCTGACCCATACCCACTACTGCTTCATCTACTCGACCAGTGCCCGGACACATACCCACCACTGATCCCTCTACTCCGCTCTTTCTATCTTGTCTCATTACCACAGGAGGCATCTCCGCTCTTTGTCTTTCACTGCCAAATGCCACCTAGCCCTCCTATGCACTGCGCTCCTTGAACTTATGCTCTTTCTCCATTGCCCTTCCCCACTTTACTGCTGCTCAGTCTGCCTTCTCCCACTGACTCGCTCTCCTTTTGAATTGCCTCCTCCAATACCGTAGAAATGTAACCTATCTCCACATCGTTGAAAGACTTATTAAACTGTTCCTATCCCCCCGCCATGTTACCCTTCCCTCCTTAGCCTCCCATTACATTATTAGCACAGCCACCAGCTCCCTTGAATGTCTGCCTTCTCCCATCTCTTCCCCAATACCTTAGAAATCCAGCCTCTTTCCACAATATTTAAAGACTTATCAAACTATGCCCTTTCTCCCCTGTTCCTATAGGATCTCCCTTTAATATGTTACCCCTCCCCCTCCTTAGCGTCCCTTTACATTTCTGGCATAGCAGCCAGCTCTCTGGAATGTACTTCACAATTCTCACTTTATATTCTCAGCAATTGACTGTGATTATTCAAGATCTTATTAATTGTTTATAACCTGTTTTAGAGAGTGTCGGATGGTGTAAAGCTTTAAAACAGGCTTGAAAACATATTTGTTTAAGCAGGCATTTAGCACTTAATGTAATGTGATAAACCCTCTAATATTATTATTGTATAATATTTGTAAAATAAATATATGGTATGTAAAGGTCTGCTTAGGCAAGAAAACAGCCTAGCAGTGATGTGACCTTTGACCTCCATGGTGTCAATGTGGCTGAAAGCTGCAGGATGTGTTAAACTGACCAGAGAAACACCTAATTAAAAGTCTTCCTTTCAGAGGGACAGTTTATTACCCCTTATATCTTGCTCCTGCTTTTGAAGTTGAAACTAAATTAAAATGTTATGACCCTAGTGGGAAGGGAAGACATCTAGCTGATCCTTTATGGTTTTCTCACCTAGCTTAGAACTAGTGACATGGTTGCAGGATTGAGAAACAAACAGGGATGTTTTGATCAAAGACTGTCATATCTGGGAAATGGCTAGTTGCTGATTTTCACAGAATTAACATACATCCTTGTGGATAATTAAGTTAAGAAGTTAAAGCTAAGAGGCTCTAACTGTGACCTCACGGGGGGGGCTAGAGTTTGAAATGAACAAGCATCAGAGGGAAACAGAGCTCATTATTTTAGACTCAAAGAGAGACTTAGTTCTCTGTACTTAAGAAGGCATTTATTGGTAACATCTAGCTAGGCAAGAACTAAAGTATTTGTGGTAGGCATTTTTGTGTTCTGTAACTTCCATTTTTAAGTGACTAAGTTATTGATATCATTATTCTGTGTTTGAGTTCACCTGTTTAGCAATGTTTCATAAACAATATTTTCTTTAAAATACTGCCTGCGCTTTTTCTCAGTTTTTATGCATGTTAATGCTGAGCCTGTGTTTAAGTCTGACAGGTGTTGAGGGCTTGAATGTGTTACTAATCTTGTAAAAGGTAAAAATATACCTAGGTCTCGTATTGAGTTGTAAGGGTACATTTTGGGAAACCTGGTTGGGTACGACTGAGTGAAAGATTATATTGCATTTCCCCAATGGGAATATATTACCTGAGCCTGTTAACTGGGTACACTACCATAAGGTTCACATTTTGACCCCCAGAACTTGAGGTTAGTAGATGATTCAGACCCAAAGCAGACAGGAGGGTTACCATGTATGTCCCCTGTTCACACTATTGTAGTTCGAGGTTGGCACTGAGAGAGCAGAGGGCCTGACCTGCAGAGTGCATTTGTGACAGATCTGGTTGGCAGCAGTGTGATTTAAAAGCAATTGGTAACATGAGTATTAACAGTTCAGTGTGTCAGATTAATGCTGTACAGCTCACATGCAAAATAAGGCAGGGATTTATTTTTGAAAAGAAAACAGAACTATATCTTTGTGCTTACAGTTTAAGTGCCTACCTGTTCTATTTTTTTTTTAGTGCAAATTAGTATAGCCATAGTTAGGGAAGAAGAAGATGGCTGCCAGCTACAGCAGATACACTGTAGACTGCTTGAGGCAGTTGTGCCAAGAGAGAGGAGTCCAGCATGAGGAGAGAGCCAACAAGCAGAACCTTGCAGAAGCTCTGGTGGCAGCCGATGCCCAGAGCCTCGAGTCACAGTCTGTGACTGAAAAGGACTGAGTCTTGGGTGTTGAGGAGCAAGGGTCCAGTGCAGTGTCCAGATCCTGTGAGAAGGGCAGCAGGGTGAGTGCAAGCCAAGGGCCACAGCAGCAGGGGAAGGTCACCAGCATTCTAGAGCTAGAAGGGATTAGGCTGCAGATGGAGTTGCAGAGGATGGAGCTGGAGTTTGAACAGAAAAGGTTTGAAACCCAGCAGCAAAGAGAGCTGGAGTTCCAGAGAGAAAAGAGGTGAGAACAGTGAGAGGCCATGTGAGAAAAGGGTGAGCATCAGAGACAACATAAACTGGTGAAGATATGACTATGAACACCAGCACGAGAGCAAGTAAGTGACTTGGGTTTAACTGGAACTTGAGGACTGGGTTACAAATTAAATTCCAAATTGATAGCTGAATTTAAAGAGGGGGAAGATATGGATATCTTTTTAAATTCCTTTGGTGAAAATATGCATTCAGGCAAATATTCCTGGAGGGTTCTGGAGCTTCCACCTACCCCTGCTACTTACCAGAAAAGCTTGGGATGAACTGGGTCAAATGACAATTAGGACAGTAATGATTACAGTAAATTTAAAGCTGTACTTTTAAAACAGTATGATTTAATTGCAGAAGCACACAGAGTTAAATTCCATAAACTCAGAAGAAGCCCTGACATGAGCTATGAGGAACCAGCCACTAAATGACTTCAGTTTTTAAAACATTGGTGGGAAGGAACTGAAGCAAACTCTACAGAAAAAAATTGAAAATATTTTACTGTTAGAGAAGTTTCTGGGGCATGCCAAGCAGAGCTGAAAACCTGGCTGGAGGAATGAATTCCAAAAACAGTGCAAGAGACCTGCTCTTAGAGTGAATGGGAAGGATGTGGCAGCACAAAATGAGAAAAGCATGTCTTCAGGGCAGCTAAAACCCTCCTTGCCTCCACCGAAAACAGGCAGCCCCAGGTTACAAATGAAGGATTTAGCTGAAAAAAGAAATTAATGTTGGGTTTGCAAAGAACCTGGTCATCTGGCCAGACAGTGTCCCAAAAGGACACACAGTGCACAAACAGGTGCTAGAAAAGAAGTGGGTTGTTTCTGTGTCCCTGAAAGCATGGCAGTAAACATGAGGGAACAGATGCACCCAGTCACTGTGAATGGTGTACAGACACATGGATTGAGCGACTTTGGTAAAAGGGGATTTGGTAGAGCCAAGTCAGTTTATACTCAATCAATTTGTGACTGGGATTCACTGGGGAAGAGAAAACCTTGCTGCTTGCTAGTGTCCTCCTAGACTGGGGTGAGACAGGGGGAACTGTGCAAAAGGTTGTTATAGCCGAGAATTTAGCTGTCAATGTAATTATTGGCAACAATCTGAAACAGGGATGGTGTGTGCAGTTACCCACAGTCAAGTGGCAAAACAAAATTGTAGTTCCTTGGACCCCACTGAAGCCCCTGTGGAAACCGCTGGGAGGCTGGTTCCCCAGCTTGTGTCTTCTGATTGCAAGACTGATGAAAGGGGGTAGAAATTCTCCAGGTAGAAGCAACCAGAACAGCTACAGATAGTTACTCTGAGGAAGGAGGGGTGACCCATTGTCAGAGGGTTAAGGATGGCAATGATCCTGAATGCTCTGATGGCTAAAAATAGGGACCCTAGTTTAGACACTGAAGGAGACCTGTCCCATGCCTTAGGAATGTGTAACGAGTTTGCAGCTGCTCAGAAAAGTGACCCTAGTGTAGAGAAGCTGAGGGTTTGGGCAGATTCAGACAGAGCAGAGGGAGGTGACAGGAAACAAAGTTTTTTGGAACAGTGGACTGGTGTATACACAGGATACTAAGACAGAGGGAGGGGTGATAGGCAGGAAGCTTGTTGTTCCCTAGGGGTATCATGAGCAGTTGCTCAAGACTGCACATGATATTTCCATTTCTGGTCATCTGGAAATCATGTGCAATATGCAGCAATTGGCCCAGAATTTCTATAGGTCCAACTTCACCCAGTGGGTGAATGAGTATTGCAGGTTTTGTCACTGATGCCAAGAAATAGGGAAGACGGGTAAGAGAACCCAAGCTACTCTAATGTCATTACCCACAGGAGTCATTCCAGAGGGTGGGAATTCATAATAATGAAAATTGTGGGGACTTTAAATACCCCTATTCTGGGAAGAGGTCCTTCCTAACTGTGGTGGATTATGCCACCTGGTACCCAGAGGCAGTGGCCCTATCCTCACTAAGGACAGACAAAATGGCAGATGCCCTACTAGGGATTTTCTCCCATGTTGGGTTTCAGCAGGAGAGTATCACCGATCGAGGGGATTCCTTCATATCAGATCTGATGAAATGGTTGTGAGGGAAGTGTGGTGTGGTGCAAAGATGCATGACACCTCATCACCTGCAAGCCAATGGGCTTGTGGAAAGATTTAATGGTACCCTTAAGTCAATGCTCTAAGTGTTTGTTGAACAGCATGAGAGGAACTGGGAGAAATACCTTCCCCACCTGTTTGCAGTCAGGGTTTTCCCACTTTGAGCTGTTATATGGTTGTAGGGTACATGGGCCTCTAGACCTGATCTGGGAATACTAGGAAGGCAAGCACACCACCAAGCGAACTCCCATAGTGAATTATGTCCTTAGGTTTAGGAAAAGACTGAAGGAGCTTGTGGGGGCAGCCCAGAGCAACTTGGCAGCTGGCCAACAAAAGCAAAATGTGTAGTATGACCACAGAGCCAGAACTTGCTCATACACTGTGGGTCAGGAAGTCATGGTCCTAATTCTGGTCTGGAAAGACAAGCTGCAGGCCGAGTGGGCAGGACCATACAAAGTAGTCAGACAGAAAAATCATGTAAGCTACATTATAGAGTTACCTGACAGAAGACATACACAATAAATGCACCATGTTAACATGATGAAGCCATATGCTAATAGGGCTGGCATGGAGTTTCCAATGTGTAGTTCTTGGGAGGGGACAGATGAAGGGAACCCTCTTCTGACTTGCTGGGAGAAAGCAAGCAGGAGTCCTCTGTGGAGGCAATTAAAATGTCACCCTAGTTGACCCTGGACCAGATCTAGAAAGTAAGGGAGTTATTAGCAGACTTTGCCCCACTGTTTAGTGCTAAGCCTGGACTAACCCCCTTAGTGATGCATGATGTGGAGAGAGGGACGCAGATGCCCATATGGCAGAGAGCATATTGGGTGTCAGAGGCTGTCCAAAAGGACATTAGAAGGGAGGTGGAGAAAATGCTGGATTTAGGGACAATCCAGAAATCCCACAGCCCCGGCCCCGCCAGTCATCCTTGTTCCCAAGCCAGATGGTTGTACTTATTTTTGTGTGGACTATTATGGATTGAATGCAGTCACAAAGTCAGATGGCCACCCAATGCCATGGATGGACAGGGTAAACAGGGAGGAGAGGAGGCACTGTGGGTCACCTTGGAGACTGGAAAGGGCACCACAATCTGCACAAGGGTTGTGTACAGATCCCCATGTCAGGGGGAAGGAATGGACAAGGATATGATGGAAGGCATTCTTAGAATTGCAGAGAAAGGGGAGATACTGTTGATGGGAGACCTGAATATGCCAGATGTTAACTGGAGCACATTTGCTGCAGCCACATCCAAGAGCAGCGCCATTCTTGATGCCCTACAGGTGGCAGGCATTAGACAGCTAGTTTCAGAACCCACTGAGGGAGCAATCTGAGACCTTGTACTCAAACGGGGCAGTGAGAGGATCTCAGATCTAGAAGTGGGTTGCCATCTGGGGACAAGTGACCATCAAACAGTCTGGTCTACATTAAACTCAGCTACAGAGTCAACCCATACAAAAGTGAGGGTACTGGACTTTAGGAGGGCTGACTTTGGCAAGATGGGACAGTGCCTCAGAAAAGCACTAGCAAACAGGCTAGAAGGAGGTGTGGAGCAACAATGGGAATTATCAAACTGCCATCACAGAGGCAGCAAGCCTTTGTGTGAAGCAAATAAACAAATCAAAACGAAAGAAAGCCACTATGGTTCTCAAGAGAGGTGGCTGTGAAAGTCAGGAAGAAAAAGATAGCATTCTGGAAGTATAAGGAAACACAGAAGGAGCAGGACAGAGAGCTGTACCAGTTAAGGCAGAAAGAAGCAGGAGGGAAGTCAGAATAGCAAAGGCCCAAACTGAGGAAAAGATAGCCAACTCAGTTAAGAAGGGGGATAAAACCTTTATAGGTACATCAGCAGCGAGAAAGACAAAGGGAGGGATAGTGAGGCTGAATAGAATGAACGGTGGGTGGGCAGAGGGACAGTGAAAAAGCAGGAATACTGAATAAATATTTTGCTCAGTATTCACAAAAGAGAAGGGGGAAGTGCCTAATCCAATTAACAGAAGCACTCTTGATAGGGGGGTTGATCCCAATCCTTTCACAGAAGAAAGGGTTCTGCAACCAGTAGACCAGGGAGGGGCTGTGGACATGGCCTACCTAGACTTTAGCAAGGCATTTGACACAGTCCCACACAAAAGATTATTAGTCAAAGTAACCAGCCTGGGAGTGGGTTCCAGGGTGGTAGCCTGGGTAAAACATTGGCTGGACAACAGAACACAGAAGGTAATTGTAAATGGAGTCCATTCTGAAGAAAGGGCGGTTACCAGTGGGGTACCGCAGGGTTCAGTATTGGGTCCAGTCCTTTTAATGTCTTCATCAGTGACATTGCAGAGGGACTGGAAGGAAAAGTATGCCTATTTGCAGATGACACAAAGATCTGCAACAGGGTTGATACACAAGGAGGTGTGGAAAGGATGAAAAGGGACTTGGCAAGGTTGGAGGAATGATCAGACGATGGCAGCTAGGATTCAATGCAAAAAGTAAAATAATGCACCTGGGAAACAAGAACCCAGGGAAGAATACACAATGGGTGGGGAGGTAGTAACAACAACAAAACAGGAAAGGGACCTGGGGGTAATCATATCAGATGACCTTAAGGTTAGCAAGCAATGTGAAAAGGCAGTAGGGAGGGCTGGGGTATACTGGGATGTATAGGGAGAGGCATCAGCAGCAGAAAACAGGAAGTTGTTATCCCTCTGTACAGACAGTTGGTGAGACCCCATCTGGAATACTGTGTCCAGTTCTGGAGACCCCATCTCCCAAAGGACATAGACAGGATAGAGGCAGTCCAGAGGAGGGCAACTAAATGGTGCAGGGTCTGCAAGAGAAGCCGTGATGAGGAGAGACTAAAGGAGCTTAATATGTATACCCTGAGGAAAGAAGGAGGGGGACATGATAGAAACTTTCAAGCACCTCAAGGAATCAACAAAGTCCAAGAGGGTAGCATCTTTCAGAAAAAGAGACTTGCAAGAACAAGGGGACACAATTAAAGATAGAAGGAGGGCAGTTCAGGGCAATGTGAGGAAGTATTATTTCACAGAGAGGGTAGTGGATGCATGGAACAGCCTTCCTGAGGAAGTTTGGGGTCTAAACTGTGGGAGAATTCAAGAATGCATGGGACAGACATAAGGCAATTCTTGTGGGGGGCAGGAAGATATAGGCTGTTGGTTAACTAGGATCTGCAGCCTATCCTGTAGGTAGGGAAATGGGCAGACTAGATGGGCCTAGCGGTCCTTATCTGCTGTCAAAGTCTATGTTTCTATGGACAACCTCCTGGACAAGTTGGGCGGGGTGACATACCTTACAACTATTGACCTGACAAAGGGGTATTGGCAGGTAGAGTTAACTGCCAGAACTAGGGAGAAGTTGACCTTCATCACTCCGATAAGGTTATCAGAATTTAAAGTAATGCCTTTCGGAATGAGGAATGCCTCAGTCACTTTCTAAAGGTTGGTGAACCAGGTATTAAATGGCACTGAGGAGTATGCCATGGCGTACCTGGATGACATTGCCATCTTTAGTGCTACCTGGAAGGAACACCTGTCCCACCTTAGGGAAGTGCTAGGCAGGATAAAGAGGGCCAGGCTCACTGTCAAAGCTGAGAAGTGCCAGGCGGCAATGGCTGAAGTGGCATACCTCAGGCATGTTTTAGGCTGGGGACAGCTCTGTCCTAACCAAGTGAAAATAGAGGCAATCAAGGCATTGCCCAAACCAGAAACACAGAAGCAGGTCAGGAGTTTTCCAGGGACAGCAGGATACTATAGCAAATTTGTACCAAATTACAGTGCACTGGCCTCTCCCTTATCTGGCCTGTTAAAGAAAAGGATGCCTAAGAAAATTACCAGGGAACCAGCCTGTGAGCATGCCTTTAGAAGACTGACAGAGGCACTGTGCAGTGCTCCTGTACTGACAAGTTCAGACTATAGCAGACCCTATGTAGTCCAGACTGACACCTCATGTGTAGGTACTGGGGTAGTGCCAAGTCAGACATCCAACCAAGGGAAAGATCATCCCATAGTGTACCTCAGTAAAAAGTTACTTCCCAGGGAGCAGGTTTACTCTACTTTGGAAAAAGAATGTCTTGCCATGGTGTGGGCCCTAAAGAAGTTAGAGCCATACCTATATGGGGAGCATTTTGAGGTGAAAACTGACCACAACCCCTTGGTGTGGCTGGTACAAATGGATAAAATGAATGGTAGACTACTAAGATGGAGTCTTGCCTTGCAAGGGTATGACATGACTGTCTTACACAGGGATGGGGTAGCAAACAAGAATGCTGATGGTTTATCCAGTTGCTTTGAGATGTAAACGGAATTTGAGGAACTCATCCCGTGCAGGAATAGATCCCCCACATTCAGTCTAAAGATGGAGGAGTGTAATGTGATAAACTGTGTAATATTACTATTGTATAGTATTTATAAAATAAATATATGGTATGTGATGATCTGCTTAGGCAAGAAAACAGCCTAGCAGTGATAAGTGACCTTTGACCTCCAATGTGTCAGTGTGGCTGAAAGCTGCAGGATGTGTTAAACTGACCATGGAAACCCCTATTTAAAAGCCTTCATTCCAGAGGGACAGTTTATTACCCCTAATAACCTGTGCCTGCTTTTGAAGTTGAAACTAAATTAAAATGGTATGACCCTAGCAGGAAGGGAAGACATCTGGCTGATCCTTTTTCACCTAGCTGAGAAATAGTGACATGTTTGTGGGATTGTGAAACAAAAAGGGATGTTTTGATCAAAGACTGTCATATTTGGGAAATGGCTAGTTGCTGATTTTCACAGAATTAACATACATCCTCATGGATAATTATGTTAAGAAGTTAAAGCTAGGAGGATCTAACTGTGACCTCAGCAAAAGGGGTGGGGAGATGGAGTTTGAAATGAACAGACATCAGTGGGAAACAGGACTTATTATTTTGGACTCAAAGAGAGACTTAGTTCTCTGGACTTACAAAGGCAATTAATGGTAACATCAAGCTAGGCAAGAACCTAAGTATTTGTGGTAGGTGTATCTGTGTTCTGTAACTTCTCATTTTTTTTATGAGACTGTAAGTTATTGATATAATTGTTCTGTGTTTGATTTTACCCATTTTACAATTGTTCATAAACAATATTTTCTTTAAAATACTGCCTGTACTTTTTCTCAGTTCTGTTGGATGTGAATGCTGAGCTTGTGTTTAAGTCTGACAGCTGGTAAGGGCTTGAATGTGTTACTAATCTTGAAAAAGGCAAGTCTCATACTGAGTCGTAAGAAAAAAAATTACTCACCTTAGTAATGTTGTTTCTTCTAATGGAGTCTTGCTATATTATGACAATTGCAGTATGACTGCAGGTTAGAACTGCTCCGGAGGTGAAATAGTTAACTTTCCATGCAGGTATGGAACTTAGAGCGCAAGCTCGGTTGAAAACTCTATCTGTTGTGCTTCAAACGCAAACTGTCAGATCTTTATGAGCTAAAACTCACTAAGGTTCTGTGTGGAAGCTGTAAACTTACACTAGCCAACTGGCTACTAAGACGAACACTCATTTTTGGCCTAAAACAAAGACTCAAGTCAGGAGACCCAAAAATGCAAAAACACAACACCAATTCACCCAAAAAGGTAGGTGAAAACAATAAGGTGGGCATCAAAAAAGTGCCATTCCTGTACTGCCCACCCACATCCCCAAAACAGAGGTTCTGAGAGGGGCAGGCAGGAGGAGGTCATAATAGCAAGACTCCATTAGAAAACAACATTACTAAGGTGAGTAATTTTTCTTCAAACAACATGAAGTCTTGCTATATTATGACAATTTCAGACTACACAGCAGTACCCCATGGAGGAGGGACAGAACCTACCTAGGAAATAGGCTCTGAGGCACAGCTGTGCCAAACCAAGCATCACTCCTAGCCTGGATGTCCAAGGAGTAATGCTTGGTAAAAGTGTGAACTGTTTTCCAGGTAGCTGCATGACATATTTCTAGAATAGGAATGGCTCTGGCAGCAGCCAGAGAAGCAGCTGTACCTCTAGTAGAGTGAGCCCTCAGGCCTGAGGGGGGAATTTTACCCAACTTCTCATAGCAGAATTGGATACAAGAGACAATACACCTGGTAATGGATCTTTAGTGGCTGGCTTCCCTTTACTAACTTTGCCATAGGTGAGGAACAGTTGGAGGGAGTCAAACCTATGACCCTTGGTACGCTTTATGTAGTAACTAAGGGATGTCTTCACATCTAGGCTGTGTAGCATCCTCTCCCCAGAGGAGGAGTGGTCAGTGAAGTACACTGGAAGTGAAATAGATTGATTAAGGTGGAAATCTGAAACCACCTTAGGTAGGAACTTTCTGTTAGTCCGAAGGACCACCGTATCTCTGTGAAAAGAGATAAACTCCTGCTCCACTGACAACGCTTGTAATTCACTTATGCATCTGGCAGAGGTGATGGCTACCAAAAACACAGTTTTCCAAGTCAAGTACTTGAGCTCAGCTGAAGACAAGGGCTCAAAGGGGGGTTGCATAAGCTGAGCAATGCAAACATTAAGATCCCAGGCAGGGGCAGGATCCCTGAATGGAGGGTTGGTGTGAAACAACCCCTTAAAAAACTTGGAAAATACAGGATGAGCTGAAAGGGAAGAGGATTTACCTGCTGAAATAAAAGCTGACACAGCTGCCAAGTGCACCTTCAGGGTAGCTGGTCTCAGCCCCGAAGAATTCAGGTGGACCATATAATCCAGGACTGTGGGTAGATCAGCAGAGACTGGGGAAATATGCTTTTCCGAGCACCATATGGAAAACCTTTTCCATTTGGAATTGTAAGTAGCCCTGGTGGAAGGCTTCCTTGCGGCCTTCAATATATTCATTACATCTTGGGAAAGGTGTAAATCAGCAAACTCTAACTCTTCAAGAACCAAGCCTTGAGATTGAGAGATTTGAGATTCGGGTACCAGACCCTTCCCTGGGCACAGGTTAACAGATTGTGATTCCTGGGAAGGGACAGGGGAGGATGGACTGCTAAGGACAGCAGGACTGGATACCAGGGCTGTCTGGCCCAATCCGGAGCTATCAGAATGACTTTGCATGATTGGGATCTGATTTTGACTAGCACTTTGAACAGAAGAGGAAAGGAAGGGAAGGCATAGAGAAACTTCGCCTCCCAATTGAGGGCTAAGGCATCCAGGGGGAGTGAGCCCAACACTGGGGGCCTGCAGCAAAAAAGAGGAAGTTGCTGATTGTCTGAGGCTGCAAAATGATCTATCTGCGGGGTGCCCCATCTGGCAAATACTACTCCCAAGACCAGGGGATCCAGTGACCATTCGTGGTGGCCCTGGGAAATCCTGCTGAGAGCATCTGCCAGGACATTGTCCTTGCCTGGGAGGTGAACTGCCGTAAGGGAGGTGTTCAGGGAGTAAGCCAGAGACCACAACTTCATTGCTTCAGTGCACAAGGCTGTAGACCGAGTGCCCCCTTGCTTGTTGATGTACCACATTGTAGTGGTGTTGTCTGTTCTGACCTGAATACTCTTGTTCTGAATAGATTTGGAAAAAGCTTGAAATGCTAGAAAAACTGCTCTGAGCTCCAACTGGTTGATGTGGAGCAGAGATTCCTGGGGAGACCACAGACCCTGGGTGGTGAGGTCGCCCATGTGAGCTCCCCAGCCCAAGAGGGACGCATCTGTAGTAAGGATTAGAGAATGAGACTGAGTGACAAAAGGAACCCTTGTCTCAGGTTGCTCTGATCCTGCCATCACTGTAGGGCTTGGATCAGGGTTTGAGTTACTGGGATCAGCTTGGTAAGAGGATCCTTTCTTTGAGACCAAAAAGCTCTCAAATGGAACTGGATGTCCTCATCTGAAATCTTGCTCCTTGCACAACTGCTGTGGAAGCAGCCATGTGTCCTAGGAGCTGCAGAAAATGCCTTGCTGGCCGGGAGACCTGCAGGGTAAATGAGGATGCCAGGGAAACTAGGGTCTTTGCTCTGTCCAGGGGGAGGAAGGCCCTGGCTTCCTGTGTGTTCAGTTCTGCGCCTATGAAGGTAAGAAGCTGTACTGGCTCTAGAACTGACTTTGAGAGATTCAGAAGGAAACCTAGAGAGGTAAGCAGTTGCTGCATTATCTGAAGGTGTAAACTGACCGGGTCTGGGGACTGGCCTACTAAGAGCCAATCATCCAGGTAAGGAAAGATGGCAATCTTTTGCCTTCTTAGGTAGGCAACTGCTACAGCCAGGCATTTGGTGAATACCCTTGGGGCAGAAGTGAGGCTGAAGGGCATTGCTCTGAACTGGTAGTGGCCTGAGGGCAGCTCGAACCTGAGGTACTTTTGATGGGTGCTTCTAATGGGAATATGAAAGTAGGCATCCTTGAGGTCCAGGGAAGCTAGCCAGTCCCCTGGCCTTAGAGAGGGTAGGATAATTCCCAGAGTCACCATTTTGAACTTTGGCTTTAAAAGGTGCTTGTTTAAATATCTGAGATCCAGGATGGGCTGCCATTCTCCTGTCTTTTTTGGGGTAAGGAAGTACCTAGAGTACAAACCTTTGCCCTGGTGTAGGGGAGGAACCCTTTCCACAGCTCTGAGAGCCAGGAGGGTAGAGACCTCTGCCTCTAGGGCGAGTGCCTCTGATGGAGTTGCAGGTGGAAAAGATCTGGTTCTCAGCTTTGGAAATTTTTTGAAGCTGAGAACCAGTCCCTGGTTTACTACTTCCAGGACCCACTTGTCTGATGTTAAAGACTTTCAGTCCTGGACAAAGTAAGCCAGCCTGCCTCCTACAGGTAGAGGAGAATCGGCACTGGCAATCCCATCAGGGTGCCTGCTGGGCAGGGGCTTTGGACTGAGGGGTGGAAGCAGACCTGCTTGTACCCCGTCTGCCTCTCCCTCTAAAGAATCCCCTCTGAGCATAGGCAGAGGAGGAAGCTTGGGCTTGGTAAAAAGGCCTATGAAAAGGCCTGCCCCTGCCTCTAGGAAGCTGCTTTTGAGGAGTGGCCTGCCTTTCCTTGGCCTGTGCACTCCTATAGGTGGTCCTATATTCATCCATTTTCTTCATGTAATTCTCTGTTTGCTCCCCAAATAGAAATTTCCTAACAAGAAAATCCATGGCCTTAGACTGGGTATCCTGGGACAGGGTAGTACATCTGAGCCAAGCCATCCTGCGAAGTGCCACAGATGTAGCCATGACTCTTGATGAAACATCATTAGAGTCTACTGCAGCATGAAATTGCACCTTGGATGCCTCAATACCATCCATAGCCACCTGTTCCAGCTCCCTGGAAAGCTGGTCAGGGACTTGTTTTGCTAGGGCCAGCACAATATCCCATCTGGATTTCTGGTACCTAGCAGCATAAGCCATATAATTTGCTTGTCTGAGTCCCAAAGATGCTGCCATGTACTGTTTCTTTGCCATAGCATCAATCTTCCTGGAGTCCTTCTCAGGGGTGTGTGAAGCTAGGGGAATATTTGCCTTGTCACAGGCTGCAGCCTGCACTGCCCCCACATGGCTGCATTGTTGGGTGAGGAAATCAGTGTCGGAGCCTGATAAGGTATACCTCTTGTCCATCCTTTTATCCACAGGAGGTATAGTGTGAGGAGTTTTTAAAACTTTTACTGTCTGTTTCCGAAAAGATTTATGCAAAGGAATAGACAGTCTCCTAGACTCTGGAATATCCATAATACCTACATAGTCTGGCTCCTCTTGGTCATCAACAGCTTCCTCAACAGGGAGCTGGAGAGTTTCAGCAACTTTTTTATAAAACATGAAATGAGAAGGGGACTCAGAAAGCCTTGGAGGAGAAACCCTAGGGTCTATCTGGAGAGATGTCCGGATCAATGGGCACATCCAGATCTTCAAAACCATATTCACTCTCCTCATATTCCTCTTCCCCTTCCCCCGGTTCATAAAAATCCTCAAAATCATAATCTTGAACCGGTGGAACCGGCTGAATTGAATGCTTACCTGAAGGTGTCGGTTCGGTCGGAACCGGAGAGAGAGACTGGACAATTTGAATTGCTTTAGCTATTTCCTCAGCAGTTGGGGAGAGAGCTTTTGGCTCTACACTAGCTGACTTTCTAGTCCTTTTTGCTGGAACCAGCTCCTCAGAACCGGCTCTTCGTTTGCCCAAGGAAGTATCGCCCTGGTCAGAGGGCACTACCTCCGGTTCGGTTGGCACTGAACCGGGCTGGCCATCCAGGTCAGCAGACTTTTTGGCCTCCCTTTCCCTGAGCCTACCAACTCTCTTATCTATGGTGGCAGCAGGGAAATTGTGACAAATCTGGCAGTCTGAATTGAGCTGGTCAAACTCCAGACAATAGACACATGTGGTGTGTGGGTCAGCTTTAGCAAAAGCTTCCCCACAAACACTACAGTGTTGAAATCCAGTGGGTCCATTTTTTCTTTTGGGTTTCTCAGACATAATACCAGCCTAACCAACTTGCCCGTTTATGGTAATCCACCAAGCATGACACCCTTATCGGTTCCCAACCGTGTCAAGGGTCGTGGAAAAAACCGTAATGAAATCCATTTTTTTTTAGAACCGATAAGAACCGGGAACTGCACTCTAAAAAAGGACTAGTAGATTTTAAATACAACCTGATCGGTTCACACTGAGCCGATAAAGAATTACAAGTTCCACACAGAAAAAATTAAATGTAAAACCTATCTGTTACTTACATTACCACAGACAGAGCTTAAACTGACCGGTTGCAGTTTAATTTCAGCTAGAAAACGAAAAATAATACTTTTAAACCTACAAAATGAACCGAGCAGAAGGAGAAATCTCCGGAGCGACTGTTCAGTGAGGCGGAGTAAAGAATCTGACAGTTTGCGTTTGAAGAACAACAGACAGAGTTTTTAACCGAGCTCGTGCTCTAAGTTCCATGCCTGCATGGAAAGTTAACTATTTCACCTCCGGAGCAGTTCTAACCTGTGGTCATACTGCAATTGTCATAATATAGCAAGACTTCATGTTGTTTGAAGGGTACATTTTGGGAAACCTGGCTGGGTGCCACTTGGTGAAAGTTTATATTGCATTTCCCCAAAGAGAATATATATCTGAGCCTGTTAAGTGGGTGCACTAGCCTAAGGTTCACATTTTGACCCCTCAGAACTTGAGGCTGGTAGGTGATTTTGACCCAAAACAGACAGGAGGGTTACCCTGTCTGTCCCCTGATCACACTATTGCACTTCAAGGTAGGCATTGTGAGAGCAAGAGGCCTGACCTGCAGAGTGTGTTTCTGACACGTAATACTTCATATGGGATTTTGGGATAATTTTAATTGAAGTATTTAAATTAATTATATTGTAAAAATGTTAAATTGAATTGTTTTATGATATTTTTAATGTATGTACAGCACTTTGTTTTTTTTTTAGAATTGTTCTAAAGTAATATTATTTTAACTTCTTTTGCAACATGTGTTATCTGCTGGTTATAAAATGACATGAGAAAATCTAGAAATTTAATTGGCCAGGAGACATCAGCTGACCATACATTAAATCTTTATATATGCACAGTCATCCTTGTCCTAAACCACATTATACAATCAGTCCTCCTGCAGCCCAAAGGGCTCCAAGCTCCCACCAATATGTGCTCCCATGAATACGTATAATAATCAGTAGTTGTAATGTGATGTAAGGCAGAAATGGACAAGTTGGTGGGAGTGAGGTGCCCGAAGGCCCTGCACTCCCACCAATAAGCGCTCCCACAATACAAATGATAATCAGTAGTTGCAGTGTGATGTTAGGGAGAAGTGGACAAGCTGGTGGAAGCGTGGGGCCCTCCCACCAATCTGTGCTCCCACTAATACATTTGATAGTCAGTACTTGTACTGTGATGTTAGGGAGAAATGGATGAGTTGATAGAAGGCTCTGTGCTCCCAGCAGCTGTTGAAGAGTGCATTTGAGAGACTTCAGATATGGTTGTATGCATAGGTGCTGGGCCTTGATGTTGTCCTTTGAAGATTCCATTAAAAGATACTGCTCCGTTCTAAAGTAATGTATTTTTTTGGGGGGGGTCTGTCACAATAGTTAATAATGGACAAATATATATGTGCATTGTGAAAACAGTGATTATCTTATGTTTTGTTGTGTAGCAAGGATGTATTTGATGGAGTTCAGATTGTTATGTATACATGGTTGCTGGGCTGTGGTGTGTTTGAAGATTTCATTAGAAAATGCTGCTCTGTTGATAACTGATTTTTCGCTACTTGTGTGCACTTTTCTGCTTCTGCCATTCTGGAACTGCTGGAGATATCTGGATAATATCTGGTATACTTGCACTGCCATGGTATTTCTCTGTATTTACTAATTTTTATTTCACTAGTGTATACGTTTTTTGTGCAGAGAAGTGCCAAAAATGCAGTTTCTGCTATTTTTGCACACTATCTTCCGTGACACATAGCACAGCTACTGTGTGGTTGATTTGTCTGAAGCTTAGCACGTGGGAAGCCCTTTGTTTAAAGAACACACCAGGTTTTGTTTGGTGAAACAATGTTCCGTTCCAGAGTTATAAGGATCTGAAGTTGCCCCTCTCACGATCAAAGATTTTTCAGTCATGAGGTCTGCCATTTTAGCACATTTTCGTCCGTGAGGTCTTCCATTCTGTGTGCTGTGGCAGACTCTTGCAATCAAAGAATTCTTAAAGGTGCTAAAACTTCGAAGTTGAATCCCTCTGAAATGGTTTGGTGTTTTAACTTGAAATTTGGAGGGTGTTGAGGGGTGTCCTGTAGATGTAAATTAAGGTGTTTATGTGGCAGAAAAGACATTTTTTGCAGAGGATATTACGTGGCACAGTTTATGTTTTGCAGAGAGCATTCTGCATTGTGGTAGTGGCTTGAAATTTATAGGATAGCTAGCCTTAGGCCCTGTCCATACTACACCTCTGTAAACGTTACAGAGTGCCCAAACCGTTATCGCAACGGTTTGCATTTATACCTGCAACGTTACAGAAGGCGTTTTTGTAACCATTGTTGAAACCACATATGAGGTGGTTTCAACAATGGTTATGAAACCGGTCCTGCCTCGGTAACATTACCGGCGGTAGTGTGGACAGGCGGTAACAGTCCCCTGCAGGGCCTGTAGTGCAGTGTGAGCTGCATTGTGGGATTGGGCACTGCGGTAACGGTCGCCCAGTTCCCAAGGTGTGGACTGGTGGTACTGGTCTCGTACCAGTCACTGCTGCAGTGTGTATACACTGTACCGCTCCCCAGCTGTAATGGTTTCTGTCTGTTACGGGTCTGAGTGGTGCAGTGTGGATGGGGCCTTACTGTTATAGATGTTCTTTTCAGTGGTTAGGCGTGTAAAATATAAACAAGTGCAGTAATTCTGCCACTCCGATGAATGAAAATCTCAAACTTTAAAATTAAATATCTCAGAAACGGTTTGATCTTTTAACTTGAAATTTGGAGGGTGTTGCGGGGGATGTCTTGTATATGTGAATTATGGTGTTTAGGTGTCAGAAAATTAATTTGCTGTGGATATATTGTGTGATGCAGTTTATGTTTTGCAGATAGCATTCTGCATTGTGGTAGTGTCTTAAAATTTATAGGATAGCTAGCCTTACTGTTATGGATGTTCTTTTCAGTGGTTAGGTATTCAAAATGTAAACAAGTGCAGAATTCTGCCACTCCGGCGAATGGATTTGCATTGCCACCAGTATGTGCTCCCACTAGTATGAATGATAATCAGTAGTTGTGCTGTGATGTTAGGCAGAAGTGGACAAGTTGGTGGCAGCCAGGTACCAAAGAGTCATGTGCTCACATCAATTTGTGCTGCCAGCAATAGATATGATACTGAGTACTTGTACTGTGATGTTAGGCAGAATCATTTTGAGTTGAGAGCCACAGCCCAACTAAATCCATGGACATCAATAGTATACCTCCCTGATACTAGGTGTGCACAAGTTAGGACACTGAGGGAATTGCACGGCCATAGCCCGGCAATGCACTACGTTCCCAGACCAGGTTTTTGATCCTGAGTTCTGAGACACAGCGCAACCAAAGCCATTGACATCAATGGTATAACTAATTGATACCAGCTGCACACAAGTTAGGATGTTGAGGAGTTGCATGGCCTCAGCCAGGCAATGTCCCCACCCACCCAGACCAGTAACTGGATCCTGAGTGGAGAGCCACAGCTCAACTAATGCCATGGACATTAATGATATACTTCCCTGATACTAGCTGCACACAAGTTATGAGACTCAGGAGATGCATGACCTCAGACAAGCAATGCCCCACCTCCCCGACCAGGTACTGTATCCTGAGTTGCAAGCCACAGCCCAACTAAAGCCATGGACATCAATGGTATACCTCCCTGATAATAGGTGCACACAAGTTAGGACACTGAGGAGTTGCACGGTCTCAGGCAGGCAAGGGCCCCCCCCGAGCAGGTACTGGATCCTGAGTGGAGAGCCACAGCTCAACTAAAGCCTGAGTTTGTTAATGTTTTGAGCTCAGCTCAGCCAACAGCTCTCTCTGATGCACTGAAGAAAGCAATTAGAGCTAGTCAAAAGGAGTTGCCTAGTTTACAAAAGGTGACTCCTCTACGAATAACTCTTGCAAAGTATGCAGGACAAGCAATGTTTGGTGATAATGCACAGCAAGGTGCCATAGAGTTCATCATGGGAATTACGCACAGTTTGGCAGATGATGGTATTGATCTGTGCCAACACTTCCGAGTTGATTATGTGTGCAAGTACACATGTTTGTCATGTGGACACAAATAGTCACAAGCAACTCATGATATGCTGCGGTTGTCTGACTATGTTCCCGAACAGAGATCTGTGAAGTTTCATAGTTGTTTGCAAATGCAGAAACTGGTTGGCTGTGTTGAAGATGTGGTCAGTCTTGTGTTTGCTCTTTGAGAGTGATATCTTTTTGTTCATACATTATGACTGTATTACAATGGTTTAACTCTCAAGGCATGAAAGTCACAAAACCAATTTCGGACTTTATTACTAGAAGAACTATGTTCTCAGGAAGTCA
Source organism: Neoceratodus forsteri (assembly GCA_016271365.2). Lineage (NCBI taxonomy): Eukaryota > Metazoa > Chordata > Ceratodontiformes > Ceratodontidae > Neoceratodus > Neoceratodus forsteri. The sequence continues at coordinate 490,336,765 of CM057457.1, forward strand.
GTTTTACACACTTATTATTTTCCATCATGGTCTATCTATTCACTCTGGACACACTGTCACACAGCGAAGGTTCAGAAAGGGATGGGTGGAGTGTAATGATACAGTGTGCACTATGAGAGACCGATTACCAAGGAATCTAAAAGATGCATACATTATTCTCCAGTGCACAAATATTGCACAAAATGTGGAAGAGTGATGGTATCTGAACACAGCAGTTTACTTAATCACTATATTTGCAGATCTATGATCCCTCTGTATATTACAGGTGCATACATTTTTCCGTTTTTCAAAATATTTAAGTTTCATCAAAGAGCTGAGATTTTTTTATGTGAAACAACCACTGTGCAGTATCAGTGATGCTGAAGTAAGTCTTTTAGATGTTCTGCTGTATTACTACAGACAGTGTGCAGGATTCACAAAGCCAAAAATCCCACAGCTGCGGGAAAAAGGCCTGCAGCACTGCGGAAATGCAGTTGCATGATATAAAGAAATTTTGAGCAGGTGCGGAATTCCGTAAAATCCCGGCAGCTGCAGAAATTCAGCAGCTGCTGAAATTGAGCATGTGCTGAAAATATGCAAATGCAGATCGGCAGCTACAGAAATAGCTTAGGAGGTACAGCAACAGTGAGCTTAATTAGCTGGAGTGGAAGACTTTAACACTGCTGCCATAGAATGAAGCTGAAAGCACCCACAAAGAAACCAGCAACCAGTCCCTTAACTGGGACCACTGCAGCACCACTAGTACCAGCAATACCATGGGACCACATTGGCTGAGTCCTGACACTGCTGGTCCTCCCTCCCTCCCTGGGGTGTTCCTGTTGCCTGTAGGGGTAGCACCCGCTTCAGGCTGGCCAGGTTCTACTGCCTGTGGGATTCCATCATGGGATGCACTGGGTCTGGCGGTTGTTGCCTGTTGCCATATCATGGCAATGTGTGCTTTTGTTACTGTAACATCAGCCATTGCTATACTATCTGGGATGCTATTACCTGTGCCTCACCTCCACCTTAATTGATTCCAATTGTTAGGGCACTACTGTAGTTTGCTGAGGGACAGTTACACCTCATTCCACTGTGTGTAAAATTATTTTTGCAACTGTGGAAAAACAACTGATTGTGAACAGCCTTTCAGGGGATGTGCCTTACTTACTTATCTCACACCATTTTTCCTCAGGGACCTTCACAGCTGCACTTTTTTCCACAATCCATAGTGTTGTTTTCCACAGCTGTGGAGGGTTTTGTGAAAAGCACTCAGGGCAAATTCCGCTGTGTTTCCATAGCTACGGCAGTTTTGGGGACTTAGGGAAGGTTTTGCACCTTCAGAAAGCTTTGTGAATCCAGCCCAGTGTGTATTACTCTGAGTTGACTGACATTACATGACACAACCACAATAATGCACCTACGTAACACAGTGTTGTAGATGTTGATCTCATTGTTATGCTGATACGCTGTATGTAAAACAGAATATTTTCGTTGATTTCTAACAATACAATTTCTAGAACCATTTGTTTGCTATATATGAAGCATTTGCAATGTTGATGTACTTGCTACAATGACTGCCGTGTTACTGCTTAAGTAGACTTGAAGGTATTGAACAGTTATCATTTGACAGTCAGTCAGTAATATCTTTTTGCAGATGTTTCACTTAATCTTGTCAGTTTTGCACATGTCGCTGTGTATTCAATTGTTTCATAGTACTGTGTTACATGGTAATGACAGAACAACAAATATTTTCATGTGATTATGAGAGTTTGAAGTTCTCTTCTCTACATAATGTCTGAGAAGTTGTGCTTCTTTCAACAATCCGTATCAGGTTAAGTTGAGAATTATTTTCCTGTTGTTGTCTACATTGTTGACCTTGGCTATTATACTTACTGATTTGACTTCCGCCAAATCCAAACAGACTCAAGGGTGCTGGATAGTAAACATATGTCAATCAGTAAGTTATGCCTTGGCAGATGTAGTTATGTAACTCACATTAACAGAATGACTTTCTATATGATACAGCCATCTGTTTGCAGTGGGCTGATTTTGTTGAAGTGTATCTGAATGCGTTATATGTCCCTGTTATGGGAATATGGTGTTAAGACTTGATATGACAACTTCTAGCAATACAATGCATCTCAGTTTTGTATATATGTATATAATGCTGAAATTGACATTTATGCTATGTTGCTTCATATTTTTTTATTTGTTGAAAAAAATGAAAAGAAGTGCACTCATTCATAAGCTAACTGTTGAAAAAGTTGTATATACATGCATTTAATGTTATTGCATTGTATTACGTGCTACTGTTGATGTTGGTGATCACTAAACGTAGACATGTATACATGTGAAAATCTGTCCCATTTCAGTATATGTATGCATTTCTGTGTGTATGTGCAGATGTCTGCAACTTATCATTTGACAGATTACGACAATGATGATTGTGTACTTCTGCACCACAATGCAAACTTTTGGTGTGCTCCTGCTTTTATAGGATTATCTAGATTTTGGAGGTCAGATGGGGAATTTTTTTCTAGTTCAAGTAATGTTAAATAATAAACAACACATGTGAATTTGGACATGAAGCAGCCTTTGCAAGTATGGGTCATGACATGGCTGTGATATGTAACTGTAATATGTTTACTACAGCACGATATTGGTAAGAATTTGTCACAGTGGCCCAGATATTCAAACTGCGCCATTCTGAGGTGCAAGCCCCTGAGCTGCTCAAAATAGTTGTGCAGGGGTGTGGCCGGGGCGATATTCAAAGGAGTTGCGCTATTGAGCAACTCCTTTGAATATCACCCCAACCACAACCACTGCGCGTAAACGATGGAACTTGCACCACCGCAAGTTGCCAGAGTTGAGCATTAAACTTGCGGTGGCGCAAGTACCATTGTGTCATGCGCAAATTTCCGATATTCAAAAGGTGACATGCAAATGGGGCCATAATTTATGCAAGGCGCAGGGGGGGCCATTTGCATCTATTTATGGCCCCATTTGCATGCCATTAGCATGTAGGTGCGCCGATCCCCGAGGATTTGTGCCTGGCCGCCCTGCCAGGCAGCAGCCGTCAGGGACCTACGCATCCTGCAGCCCGATCGCGGGCAGCATCAGTGTATACATCCCCCCCACAGCTCCCAAAGCCCGATCGCAGGCATACAGTAACATGCCCCCCCACACACATATCTCCCGAAGCCTGCTCGCGGGCATACAGTAACATCCCCACACATATCTCCCAAAGCCCGATCGGCGGGCATACAGTAACATCCCCACACACACACACACATATCTCGAAGCCCAATGCTGGCATAACCTGTATCAACCCCCACATCTCCTGAAGTCCGATCACGGGCATAACCTGTATCAACCCCACCAGTGCCCGATCATGGGCAGAATGTAAAAACCCCCAACCGAATATCTCCCTGGTGGTCCAGTGGACGTAATGCCCGATCGCGGGCAGAATGTCAAGTTACAACCCCCAAACATCTCCTGGTGTTTGGTCCCTCCACCCACCACGAAGCCCTCCACCCGCTCCCCGGCAGCGGTGAGCAGCATCCACCCACCTGCCGCCCGCCGCCCGCCCGACTGACTGTCGGTAGGGCTGCACGCCCATTGGTGCAGAGCTACAGCCAATGGAGTGTGCAGCCCATACAGTACGCACAGTCAGATTTGTCGAATGAACATATGTGATATGTGTGTGAATGAGCATCATTCCACAAATCTGGACTGTCATGTACAATATGAGCTGCGTTGTGCTGACAACTAACTGAGTTTTTGTTTACCAGATTTCAGCAGGCTGACACTTGCCATAGAGGCTGGTAAATGAGTGGAAGAGCTTAGGGTGGGACAAAAATAACAAGGTGGGTGGAGAACTGGTTGAAGACTGGAAACTGGAAGAGGGTGGTAAGGAAAATGGGCATTCAGGGTGGGAGGTGTGCCCCAGGGTCAGTGCTGGGACCCACCTTTTAGTATCTGTAGTGGTCGATTAAACTGGCTGCCACAGGAGAGCTGTTCTTTCAGACTGGGGCTTGTCACTGGAAGGTCAGGGCAGGCATTCTGGGGCTGCATCAGTGGTAGAGGATGGATCACATCGTGATCGGTAAGGAAGTTTGGTTGGCGGGGACAGGCTATGCAACCGGATCCCATCGCCACAACTTTCAGCTGGCGACTCAGAAGGAATGGCCAATATAGACGTGAACCTTTGACTGTGTGACTGGGCCAAAAAGGCAAATAGTCCAGTCGCAATCAGAGGAGGACAGCTATTCTTTGTTCCTAACACCCACCCCTGGCCCCGAATTCTATTAAATGGTCAGGTGAGGGTGAAGCCTTGGAGGAGGGCAAGTTGAGGACTGGGAACACTAAGAAGCTGGATTGTTATTGATTGGGGAAAAGGGTCCTGTACTGTGCTGCTTGGGCAACATTTGACTACTACCAGGAAGAGCATAATGAAGCAGACTGTATAAATGACTGTATGCCAACATCATCTGTGGGAGTAGGCAAACTGTGTGTGACTTGATTACTCCTAAGAGCCTCCTGAGCTGGCTAGCCTTGTGGTGGTAACTAATTTGCTTGTGAATTGTCTATTGCTAAGGTTAGACAACTGGCTACTGATCAAGAAAGAGGAGGGAAAAGTGCTGTAATTGGAGGGGCAAACTGCTTGGGTTTGAGTGTAACACTGACTAAGATTATTTGAGGGCCACTTAGCAGCTCACACCTAAAATGAGGGTAGACTTGGGGGTGGCCAAAGGGCACTTTTGGTGGTTGATTGGGTACAGGTGTGGGGCAGCAATATTAAATTGGGCATGGAGGTTCAGCGTGCCGAGTAGTGTTTTCAGTTGGCAGGTCTTAGGAGGAAGTAGATGGATCAGAAGACAGCTGGAAGGTGGAGGGGTGTGGAGAAAAGGTGTGGAAAGGACCTCACTTGAGTAGATGGAGCCAACATGGCATAACCCAGGAACAAGGTGGACAAAGGATCATATAGTTACTCAGAGAGATGGGGCAGGAAACAAGCAATGTACAGAAATCACTTCATAAGAAGTGGCTGACCAGAAGGAGGTGGGACAGAGAGAGCAAGTGAGGACAAGCATCACTTATAATTGATTAGCCTGCTATCTGGGAGATGAGGTGGAGACTGCGGGAGGAGGGCAGGCAGACAGAGGTTTGGTCAGTAGCTGGGATGGGGCGGAGAGAGCCAGATCACAGAAGAGGAAGAGACATTAGCTAGGTGGGAGGGGAGGAGGAGGATGGGGGAGTGCAGAGGAAGCCATGGTGGGAGGAGGAGGACTGGGTCAGGGAAGCATCCAGGTTGGAAGTCAGCCAAGATAGGAGCCTAGATAGGCCAGCAGGGGGGAGAAATCAGATGAGGTGGAAGGAGAAAAAATGGGGGAGTGGAAAACACAGCAGATGGGTGAAGGATGCAGAGCGTGGGTGAAGGCAAGGAGGAAGCAGAAGGGAGCCTGGGTGGGGTTCTGAGATCCCAGCCAAGAGGTCGAGGAGATCTGGGAGGCAATCTGCCCAGGAGGTTAGGGGCAGGCAGCTGGGAGCTACAGGTAGAGAATGAGCATGGTAAGGCAGCACAGGCTTGTGATCTCAGGCAGGAGGAGATAGCTGGGGTTGAGACAGAAGGAGAGCCTGGACAGAATAAAGGCTAGTAAGTGGGGGTGAAGGTGATCCTGGGTGACTCCATGACCTGGGGCATCAGTGGAGGGGACAGGAGGAAAAAGCAGCCAGTCAAGCTAAATGTCAGCCCAGCCATCACACAAGACCAAATTCAGCTATACTCAATAACATTGGAATAAAGAAGCCCCAGACTTCTAAAACATCAAGACAACTGACTTAGGAAAACAGTGAACTAAATACACGAGATTCAGGAACTGCGAGGGTTCCATTTACCAAGGAAGCGCACCTTTGAGATTCTGCAGTACCTAGGTCATCCGGGAGACCAAACATAAACTTAGAGGTATGAACCAGTGGTCAGGGACTGGGCAGGCAGAAGGTATGGGCTGGTGAGGGACTGGGGATACATGGGAGGACAGGGGACATATCAGGACAGGCTACAATAAACTTGGAGGAGATCTTGAACTAAAACTGCTGATTCATAGTCAAGAGGTGAGTTAAACATGAGTGGGGTTAAGTAAAAAGAGGCTCAGGAAGGCTGTGATGGTCCATGTCAAGGCATGAAAAGGCAGGTGACGCAATGTAATCAACAGAGCTAAAAGAAAGGGCATGTAGGACTGCTCAGGGATGATGACGAGAAGGGAGAGGGTCGGTGGAGGATGGCCATGATCAATGCAGGAACATGGGCAACAAATGCGACTCAGGTGATGCTAGTTAAAGGATCAGTGGATGGCAGCAATTACACAGACATGGACCACTGGAAAAATGATTGGGACTAAATTTGGTAGATACAAAACATTCACGAAGGATAGAAGAGGAGGGGGGTAAGTACTGATCAAAATGGATAGTGGTGGGCAGAGGAGATCTGGGTAACCCACAAGTGAGGGAGGTAAAGATTGAAAATAAGTGGTGTACACACCCCAAATTATGGAAGAGGCCCCGGAGATAAACTAGTTGAGAACATCCAAGGGGCACTGTGGCCGTGGAGCGGGTATGGTGGTGATCATGGTGACCTTCATATACCGGGGACGGAGCTGGGACACTATGGCATCCTCTGGCCAGGGACAGCTGATGTGTGCCAGGATCCTTCCTGGTGCAGGTGGGGGAACCTGCGAGAGACAGATACGGATGTTGTCTAGCAGGCAGTGACAAGATAAAGACCTGGAAGTGTGCAGCCCACTGCCAGGTGGTGACCACCAGGGTCTAGTTTCTGCATCTGGGGATAAATTAATCAGTAGTAGTGGACTACACAGGATGGACTTAGTGGGCATGGGCAGGATTCTACAGAGCTTGGAAAGATCAGGCGGACATGGATGCGCTTGTGGAGGCCATTAAGAAGCGGTGCAGAGCTACAACTCTCTATGAAGGAAAACAAAAGGTAGAGCCAACAACCATGCAGGTGGAAAGGGGTACAGGGTGGTGAGGATAAAGGCTCTATCCATGTTTTGCTACTCAGGCAGAAGGGAGAGGAGTAGGAATGACGAGGATCCCGTGGAGAGGGAGCCAAGGTGGGAGGGAGCATAGTCTGGCTAGGGATATCCCAGGAAGAGATTATAGATACACAGGGAGAAGAAAGGGAGGCACGATCAGCAGTTAGGACTGAGGGATGGACTCAAGGGCAGGAATCAAGCAGAGGTGCTAATAAGTAATTGCATGATGGCAACAGGAGCAGGGGTCTGCAGCCCAATGGGAGAGAAGGGGAGCCAGCAGAGTGGTGGTCAGATGGAGTCCAAGAACTGAAAGTTGGGGTTCAAGTCAGCATTGGCGGACAGGGACAAAGTGAGACAGTCCAGAGGACCTGGATACCTGGAGGTGGTCAGGAGGTGGAAACTGAGGTTGAATACAGGGAAATGTGAGGGGGCTGCAGGGTCAAACCGGACCATATACACAGGGGTGCTGCAAGCCACAATGAGTGAGAGGGATCTAGGGGTGGTGGTAGATGTCAAATGAATGACAGTGCAGAAGAACTGGCCAAAGCAAACTGGATACTGCATAGCCAGAGGTAATATGTCAGAAGGAGAGGAGGTGATCCTCCTTCTGTATAATGCTATGGTCAGACCACATCTAGAGTACTGTGGCGATTCTGGGGCATCACCTGAAGAGGATAACACTGCTGGAGAGTGTCCAGAGGAGGGGCAACCAGGATGCTTCAGAGCATGGAGAAGGCCCATGAGAAAAGAAACTGGAAGAGCTTGGGCTGATTAGCTGGAGGAGAGGTGAGACAGGAGGACATGATAGGGTCTTCAAATATATGTAAAGGGATATTCAGACTAAAGAAGGTGAAACAACCAGGTGACAAGTGGAAGCTAAATGGGAAATGCAGGGGTAATGCAGGAGACATTACTTCATTGAGAGGGTGGCAAGCCTAAATACACTGTCAGGAGTCCGTGAGGGACAGTAGGGCTTCAGAGAGTGGGACAGGTACAGGATAAGCTAGAAGCGAGGATGACCCTCTCTGGGGCTGGTTAGAAAAACACCCATGGAGCTAGCTACTGAGCCACACAACAGACCATCAGGCCTATTCTGCTGGTTTTAGTATGTTAGATATAGGAGGACTGCAGAGGAAGTGCCCTATTGCAGAATACAAGTTGCAATAGGGTGACACCTGGTAGGGGAGGTGGAGGCAGTGAGGGAGGCCTAAGATTCTGGAGGTGGTCAAAACTTAGCAACAAAATTTATTGCCCAAAAGCGCACAGTAATATACATGGGTGTGATGACCACAAAACCATTTACACACGAGGGGAGGGGTAAAACTCAGCAGTAGAGATTTTGGGATTATAATTTCAGATATCCTTAAGACGAGAACGTGCAGCACAGTGGTGAGCAAAGTGAATGAATACTGTAATAAAAGGAGGTTATAAAACAGAAAGAGGAGGGCTTATGCACCTTTAAAACCATGGTGAGCCTCACCTGGGTGGTATTTAGTCTGGAGGCTCACCATACAGGACATAAACAGGATTGAAAGGGTTCAGACAAGGACAGCAGATGGTGCCGCTATGCAGGAAGCCCTATGAGGGAGGTGGAGGATCAGTCTTTACCGCTGGAGACTAATAGGTGAGATGAAACTTATTACAAAGGAAAATAAAATTACTAGAAGTAGGGATCATAAACCAAGATTAGAAGGAAGGTTTAGGGGCAATGTGAGGGGCATTACATCACTGAGAAGGTGGTGAGTCCTGGACAGACTACCGGAAGAGGTGGTGTGCAAAAATGGTGAAAAGATTCAAGGGCATGGGACAGACACCAGAGCTGATCAGTAGGCAGAGTGGGGTGTCTCTTGACAAGATGATGACTGGTGGGGAAGGGGTGAGGCAGACTCAATTGGCCAAAATGGTCCTTTCTGTCCAGATTTCTATGATTCTAAAGCAGTTAAATAGTAGGACTAACCTGCTCCATCAGTAGAGTCAGAGTTGAGTATCCTTGGTTCGGGGTATTCTGGTAGGACCTGAGGAAGAACAGAGAGTTGAAGGACACAAAGGGGAGGTGTAGAGAGATTAGAGTGTTAGAATTAAACAAGATACTTATCTGATTAGTATGTTTGGGACATAACGAAATAAAGGAAACATAGATCAGTATGGGAAGTTATAGCAGCAAGAGAAATACAGAAAGGGTATATAGCACAGGAGTAAAAGAGGGTTTTAGAGGAAAAGACAAACTAGGTCAAAGTAAAACTAGAGATGGAATAAAGCATGCAGACAACAGAACAGAGAATAAAGTGGTATTTGGACTTACCCCCAGTGCACCTAGTGACCTACAGGAACCAATAAATATAGTAGTAGTCCAGATAGGCAGGTGGGAATTAATTTCGACTAGTGGCTATATTATTTAAAGGGGACAATGGTGGTTCAAAGTCTTTAAGTTGTCACCAGGCCAGTGGTTTGAAAGGTATACTGATAACAATGGGTCACTCCCTCATGGACAGTGGCATTTTTCTTTATATTATCTTTCCTGGAACCTAGTTGGGGGAGGTGTCATGGGCCCAGACAGAAGAGAAGGCAGGAGGCTGTTCAGAAAACTGCTGACCAGAAGTGCTGCAACTGTTGCTAGGCAGCCAGTTTAGTGCTCTGAACTACAGTGATGGTATGGCAGCACTTTCAACTGCCAGTTCAGAGGAGGGCAACTAAAATAGAAGGTCTGCACCAAACTCAAGAGAGATGAGCTGAATATGTATGCCCTTGAGGAAAGGGTGGGGGACAGGATGAAAATTTCAAGCAACTCAGGAATCAACAAAGTCCAAGAGTATCTTTCATAAAAAGAAATCACAAGAACAAGGGCAAAATTTGAAGATAGAGGGATGGCTCAAGGGGCAACGCAGGAGTATTTTTCACAGAGAGGTGGTGATGTATGGAATAGCTTTCTGAGGAGGTTGTGGGGTCAAAAATAATAGGGGACTTCAAGAATACATAGGAGACATGAACCAATCCTGGTGGGTAGGAGAAGTCAGCTGTTGGAAACTAGGATCTGCAACTTATCCACTAGGTGAAATGGGCTGACTGGTGGGCCATACAGTCCTTATCTGCATCAAGGTCCTGTGTCATAGTTCAACACAGGCTCAAACTGTAGCCTACTCCATGTGTGTGAATGAGAAATGATATTTTGGGGAGGTCGAGGCTAGAGCAAATATACTCCATCAGCCACAAACAGGATATGAAGAACCCCACGGGCAGGTTAAGGGGCTGGAGGTGGCGGCCAACAGTAGGTGGCAGGAACCTTTAGCTAAGCACATGGTGGCAGACTCTAGATATTCACATGGGCCTGGTGAAAGGACTGGGAGGCAAATGCAAGATAGGGCCACAAGGAAAATCCACAGTGCAGCTGAGCCAATACCTAACTTGACTTAAAAAGTAGCTGTGGGTGGGAAGCAAAGAAATCAGTGGGCTCCTGAGGACCATAAAGTAAGCACTGCATGCAATAGAATTACACAACAGCTAATGCAAGTACAAGGGGCTAACAAAAGGTTGGGAAAGGAAAAGAACAGCATAAGGTCAGGACAGCTCACAATTAAAACACAGAGCAGTAAAGAAAGAGCCTAATATTAAGTAATGTATGCAATAAAATTGGCACAAATGAGTGTGATAAATCCATTTTATCCAGTATGCGTGTATACATGCAGAATCTTGTTTACATATATTTATTACATCATCCTTTGCCAATGTGCATAATGGACTAATCACATCCCATCCTACCCACATTGTTGACACTGCTTACGGTATCTTGCTTTTAGTTTTGTTTCTTCCAGTTCCGTCCTCAGCCACACCTGCCATTAGTCATACTTCTCCTATTCTTCCATACATACAGCGATCATTTGTTTCTGTTTAACAGTTTTTTGCTTTTCTACAAACCTTTTCAACTGGCTGCTCAAGCTACGCTCAGATGTCACACTCCTCTGCATGCTGCTAGTGTCCTCGCCACACCTCGATATACAAAACAGACCTTTTTATTACTTATTTTTACTGCCTCGAAACTGATAAGCCTTCACTCTTACTCTTCCTCTGGTTTCCAAAATATACAACTGCCACAGCTCCCCAGCACACAGAAACTGTCAGATGTTTTCCAGAACTGCTTGCTCAAACCCCACTGTGTGACCCCAGGGTACACTTCTCCTAGTTCCCAGACCTCCTACAACTGCAACCATAGGCTCTGTGAAGTCCTTCTCTGTAAACTCTAAATGGTCATATGGCCTCCTCTTCCTCTTAATTACAAGATGTCCCTATGTCCAATACCATATGTTTTAACCCCCCACCATTTCCTCCTGACATAACACTATAATGCTGTCAGTCTGTCCCAGGTATCCACTACCCTTTCAGTGAAATAATATTCCTCATCCATTTACCCCCACCATAAGCTTCATCACATGCCTCTGGTTCTTTTCCCTATTGAAAGACTCCCCAACCCTGTTCATCCAAAAGGTACTTGGGTCTCCATCATGTCCCCTCTCTTTCAATTTTATATTGAGATCTCAGTTTCCTCAGGGTTTTGCAGCCAGATACAGTTTAGTGCCCTTTATACTGCCTCGACCCTATGTCCTTTCTAGGTGCAGCCTCAAACTGGACACTACTCTAAGTCAGTCTCACTAAAAAGCTTATAACACCACCACCTCCTCCTCCCTCCTGCTGAAAATACCCCTCCTATACATTTAACATCCTCCTAGCTGCTGTTTGTCACACGGTCCAGAGCACTAAAGAGACTCACCAGAGTAACTGAGTTGGCCCCTACCCTTACCATCGGTGCCTTGCCAGAGGACCAAAGGAAATTAATATGTCCCAAAATGTTTAAGCGTTAAAGTTCATCTAGTAAAAAATACACAAACCAGGTCTAATGACTTCCCAGTTACTTGCCACCCCAACTCTGCTCCCATATCACTAGCAGGATGACGAGATGCAAATAGAATGCAGAGCCTCTTCTTCATCTGTAATGGGTGGCAGCTTTCTATCAATTTAAACGATCTAGTGGACTGGCAATAAATATGGGCATGGTCCAAGTGACAAGGCCCTTGTTGGTTGAGCGGTGCCCACATTGAACCAGGTAACATAATATGTGTTAAAATCAGTAATACACCCACATTACATATAATGGGTGCACCCCCAAAGCCTGCTGGCATCTCATCCTGCTAGTGAGCATGGGCAGGCTGGTGCAACAGAGAAAAATGGAAGTCCCTTGGGACCGGTTTGTATATTTTATGAGACAGAACTTTTAACGGCTGAAAAAAGGACATATGAACTTCCTTGAAATCTTCTGGCTGCTACCGATGGTGAGCACCAACAGTGAATCTCTGGATATAATAACTCTAAGGTCCCCCCATGTGAGCGATCATCACCACCCCAGCCTATAAGCAGCTCCTGATTTCCTATGCCTAGGTGCCCGATTCTTTACCTTTTCATTGAACCCCTGCTAATCTTGACCACTTTTCAAGTGTTCCAAGAGGCAGTATTCTCTCTACTCCTCTTAGTGCCCACCCTACAAATTTTGGGATTGTCTGAAAAAGGCATTCCCTTCTTTGCCAGTTTTACTGCAGTGTCACTTACGAAGACACTGAAGACAATCTACGCCAGTACTGAGCTGAGCTGCTCACTGTCCCATCACTGTAATGAGTGCCATTAACCATCACCCTCTGACACCTTAACCCCCACCCCCAGCTACTACTCTGTTTTCCAACATGCATCTCTTATCACTCCCCTTCTGTTCAGCTATCACAACACCATCACACTGGCATGCGCCAGGACTTAGTCCACCATAGAATGAGTCCAATATATTGGAGCAACTGCCTAAATAATCAGGATACATTTACATGTTCTTCCATCCCCTAGGACATAAAAGCGGCAAAGGTGCACTAGCGTGCACAGAACATGTGTGGCACAGCACCAGTCAATGTCTTCCCACTCCTTGAAACACTCCCACCTCTGTACTGCCACTTGTGGTCACTCAGATTGCCGTACTACAGCTGAGCTGACTGTCCTCCTTCCCCAGAAGAGCCTCTTGTATAACAGTTGATCCTCCTCCCTATCCCCAGAGTGCCCCTGACACGAGCTCATTCCTAAACTAAGGTCACCTCCAGACGTGAGTCATAGTGCTACTGTTAAGCTGAAGGGCACACATGACAACAGTTTCTAATTAATTTCACCACTTTGGATCCCTCCTAGGTTGATCAATCTCTTTAGCCTCACACCCCCCAAAATAGCCAACCACCATCCTCTCTGCTAGATCTCCCTTCCAGGCACCAGACTATCCTCCATGCTGCTGGATAACTCTTCTAGCCCCAGCCTTTCACATAATGAGCATTGGAGCTAGAGCACCACACAGGCTCCAGGCCAGCCACTTACCCAGCCAGCCACCCTCCCTACATCTGGACCAGCCTCCAACCACATTCTATACAACCTCCATGTAGCTGGAGTACCACCCCAAACCTCCATTCTAACAGACCACTTATCTGAAGCTGTTCCTCCAAGCCCCTGGACCAGCAATCCCCCACCCAACCACTTAACCTACAGCTCGATCCACCAGAAGTCCCATACCAGCCTCACCATCCAACCACTCACCCTGCAGCTGGACCTTACTTCCAACCTTGAACTAGCCCCACCACCACCAGCCACCCTTCCTGCTGGCTCACTCTTTCATGCCCTGGACTAGTCTCCCCAGCAGACAATCCTCCCTACAGCTGGACCCCTGTGTTCATTCCCACCCACAGACCATCCCCCTTCCCCTCTGCAGGTTGAATAACCTCCCAGAGCTGAACACCCTTTCCAAAATCTGGACACACCCTTCCATCCAGAGCAGAACCTCCCTACACCTAGACCTCCCGATCACCCTTCCTCAACCATGGACCTCATACTTCCTCAACATAGTATTAACAAAAATAAATATGTGACACTAACATATTGCATTTGCAGTGCCAGTAGCTCAACCAGGTAGCACACTAGCCTCCGAGGGCTGGGAGATCAGAAAGTGGGTTCTATTCGTATCAAGGCACTTATGTGTATTTCAATACTGAGTGCTGGGGCAGCATGGGGGATAACCCGCACTCTGAGGCTCACTGTCTTTCAGATGAGATGTTGAAACCGAGGTCCCATCTGCCTGTTACAGTGATAGTTCAGGTGAATGTTAAAGATCCTGGCACTTTTCAAAAACAGCAGGGAATTTTCTCTGTTGCCCTGGCCAAATTTCCCCAATTCACTAAAATACCACCAACAACTAATCCGGTTCAAGGTCAATATTTTCATCTGTATCCTACTTCGGGTCATGCCTGAAAATAGGCAATAATCTGTCTAGTGCACTTAATCGTCCACAAAATGAAATAAAATAAACATAAAATATAAATTAATGCAGTCTTCAGCAAAAGAAAAAATGCACTGATCCCCAGATTACAAAATGGATTAACACATGCAACTGTTAAATACAAATATTAAATGCAAAAAAGTTCCCCACAAACACACTCAAATATCTGCAGTAAATAATTATTCTTTATCTGCAGGTAACTCAGATTTACTCAAATTAAAAAAGTTGTAATCTTTTCTCTGTAAATATAGTTAAATGGGCTACTAAATGGATACACACAGAAAATGCATTCTGAATTTGCTCAATTATACAATCTTCCTGCTGTTCATTCTCCTGCCCCTAACTCCACTACTTTAAAGTAACTAATTCAGCAAAAATTCCACAAATAACAAGTAATCTAGAGGCACAATGCATCCTAGACACTTTAAGGGGAGGTTGATTGAAAATAAAATATGTATTTCAAAGTTTAGCATGAGTTCAGAGAAGAGAAAATGTTTTCAAGACAAAACATTGACTGTGAAACCTGCACAGCATTTCATTTAGAAAAAAAAAACACCCAAGTGATAATTCCTTTACTGTATTTAACATTTCAGGGAGTTAAAAAGCTGTACTTTTTAAACATAAGCTGTTACCTTAACATGTAAATCTTAGCTGTAGGAAACTCCAGTTGTTCAAAAATGGAGACCACAGAGCGTTCGTGCAGTTTCATCAGGCTGAACACAGACAGAAAGTGAGTTGGGAAATGTAGGTCTCTGACTGAGTAGACTTATGGGAAAAGTAGTTTAGAATAGGCTTTTAAAGGGACACTGGCAACTTTTTTTTTGCACCATATTATTTCCAGGTAAACCCCCACATTTTATGATTGCTTACCTTCTCTAAAATTCATTGTTGTTGCTGGTTGTTTTATCTGTCTCCTTGCTTAGTAAAACTGAAATGCATGGTAATGTACCCAGCCTTGATTGGCTAATTTAAATCCTAAAACTACTCCACTGACTGTAATCTTCATTTATGATTCAGTTGTATTAAAAAAATGTACTTTTAAGAACATTGCAGATCTATTTCTAATCTTCATTTAGCAATAATTTACTCTTGAACAACTAGTCTGCTGAAATACTTCTTAGAATTTAATATTCTTAGCGGTTGTATTTTTGAATGATGATTAAAGATTATTAAAAATGCCTAAAATTAGTCTTTGAAGGCAAATTAATAGATATCTTTAATACTAAATTTAGTATTTGACTTCAGCGAGGCGTCCCAGGTTCAGCCTTTGGGCCTGCACCCCCCATGACCACTCACATCTTGAACCCCTCCTGCCCAGATGACCACCCAGCTGGATAACCATATCAACATCCCAATAGACCTCTCCCAAGCTGAGTACCTTGCCTACAGCTGGTCCACTCTGTAAGCCCCAAACCAGCCTCTCCCCATCGACTATCACCCTCCCTGTAGGTGACTACTCCAGGCCATCCTTCCTACCCTCAGACAAGATCCCCCTGCAGATGGAACCCCCCCAGACCTGCCTCCCCACCTCAGTAAACCACCTTTCCTGCAGCTGGACCAATCTCCCAGCCTCACCAAACAAAGCACCCTCCTTAGAGCTGGACCAGCACCCCCTAGATAACAACTCTTTCTGCAGCTGGACCTACCCAGACTACCCATCTTGTCCAGATACCAGTTTCCCATCCCATCACTGACCATTCTCCTTGCACATAGAAAACCCTGCCCTGCTAGGTACCCTTTTATCATCCCAACACTTACTAGACTGACACGCTGCATCCCACACACAACAACACAACAGCTCCAGTAGCCCAACACACAGTGGCCTGACCCAGGACAATGCCTGACTCACTGTCAGACCAGAGGAGGTCAGGATGCTGTGCTGCTGTTGAGTGGATTTTCCACAAACACATGAAGCACCCAATCCCGACCTATGCCACCCATCCCAGGACCTGAGCCACTACTGAACAGCACAGATGATGTGAAAACACCCACCCCCTATGTGGTGCACACTCTGAGGACACATTGACCTGATCAGAGACCCCCGGTAAGGATGACTGTCTCACCATCCATGGGACAGGGATGAAACAAATAGCCATGCATGCCCCAGTGTGTTGACTAGCCATCCCAGGCAGCATGGCAGACTGTCCATGCATCCTTGCATGCATGATGATGTCAGCTGACAGCCAGCCAGCTGGGCATGCATGAAGGAATTGGAGTACCATGCCTGTTGGTTGGTGTATGCATGACACTGCAGGCACACAGCAGAGTGGCACAGCGAGAGCATGGATAGCTGCACCAGGAAATGGTCCACAGCAACACAACAGGTGGGTGCCAAGACACAGAGCAGCATGCCATCGCACCAACCGTGCAATGTGTGCATGTGGCCATGTCATGCTAGCTCACTATGGGCTTGCAGTAAGCACATAGAAACAAGTCTGGAGGTGTTTTGGTGGGGGCCTGTGCCACAGGAGCCCATTGTGGCATGAAGGTTGCCAGGTGTGTTGTGGGGGGGTTCCACAAGGGCCCATTGCGGGAATGCTGTTGCCACACAGTTGCACAGCTGGAAGGATTGGGGGCACTCACATAGCTTCAAGCCTGTGCAATGTGTTGTACCATGAACAGCTGAAAGGATTTTGGGGGGTCTCACAGAGTCAGGCCTGTGCAACATGTGACACACAGTGCAGACGTGGCAGTGTGCAGTGGGCTGCTTGGCGATACCCAGCAGTGTTGTGATGAGACATCACCTCCAGGTTGGGGTGCATGTGAAATGTGGGGATGAAACTTTATTCAACAGTGGGGGCCACAGTGGCAACCTGGCAGCTGTGCATGATGTGTACTATGAGTGTGCAACTGTCAGGTGCCATGTCACCAAGGAAACCCTTCAGGGTGGTGGTGTGTGCCATGCCACGGAGGAACTTCAGCAGCTTGGCCTTGTCCTTGGATGCCAGTACCATCCTTATCCACTCCTCATAGCTCTTCTTGGATGGTGTCCATGGCAGTCCACAACAAATCCCTTCCCTGGTGACATAGGTCCATTGCTGTTCCCTATGGAGCTCTGCTAGCATTGTCATGACCCCTACATGCACCTTCCCAAGCAGGGCATGGAGATGGCAGTGCCAGGACTCGACATTGCTTTGGGTCCACAGTATACCTCACTCATTTAGATCTGCAACCAACCACAGATGAGGTGGGAACATGGGGTCATATCTCATGGGCATCTTGGCCACCCTACTGTACAGCTATATCCTGCCCAGCACATGTGTCTGCTCAAAACAATAGAGGAGTTTGGTGGCATTGGTTGGAATGGTTGGCTTCAGGAGGCTGAATGCTGTTGGAATGCCCTGTGCCAGGAGATGGGCGAGGGCCACAAGTTCATGGGTCTTAAGGCTGAAGTCTGGGTCACGTCCATATTGTGGTGCAAGGCCAAAGCTCTAGACCTTCCACCTCACAATCTGCCCAAAGTGGAACAGGCAACCCTTGTTTATGGCTTGCGGAAATTCCATTGTACAGGCACTGATGGCAGCCTGCTCAAACTCAGTGATGATCATAGGTGGTTTGAGGGTGCAGGACTGTATACTGGCATATTTATTCAGCTCCTGGAGCAAGGTGCAGTAACATTGCAAACTCTTTGTCGTCATCGGTGTATACACCAATGACATGATGAGGTTGTTAGGGCCCATCCCCATGGGTACATGGATGATGTACAATGAGTGAACAGGTGTGGCACAGACTTGAACATACCATCCATCACCCAGAAGGGTGCCTGAGCCAGGTCCCTGATGTCCTCTGTGGTGAGTAGAAGGACTTGGTGGGTGGTGCTGCCAGTGATCCTGCTGTACCATGGCCATCCAGTCACTGTCTGTAGCTGCTTGGGGATAGTGAGGTCAGACAGTGTCACTGGTTCTGGTGAGAGGTCCTTGTGGTGGGTCCTGTTCATAATCTGCAGCAGGGACCTCTTGCTTGGCAACTGTTGCCACAGCTCAGTGGTCATCGCAGTTGCCTCACTCTGCAGTAGCTATGTGAGGCTAACCATGGTGCTGTGTGCCTTCTACTTGATGCCAGACAGTGCCTGTGCTGGTAGAGCATCTGTCACCTCCAGAGCATGATTGTCCTCATTCTTTTTCTTTAGGTGGTGCTGGCCATCCAGGAGCAGTGTGATGGCCTGGCCGAGGCAGGACTTGGACTTCTCAGGCTGGCTCAGTGGTGCTGAGGGTTGAGGTGCTGGATGCCACACCTTGTGCCATGCTAGTGACCCAGGTTCAAGACTGAGCCCCGGCTGTTGAGGGTCAGCAGAGGGGACTGGGATTGAACATCCATAGACTGCTCTCCCAGTCCTGGGGTGGGCTGGAGTATTTCAACATCCTGTAGTGGCCCTCTAAGGATGCCCAAGAGACACTAGATGGGGAGCATGGCAGATGTTGGCATGCTCTGCCAGGACGTCATTGCACATCCGTGCTACTGGGGTCATTGAAAGGAAAATGGCATGGCTGTTCTCTGAGCCACCTGGAGAACTTTGGTGGAGTCCTGTTGAGGAGGGTCCGAGGCTCTCCTGGCTGGAAGAGGCAGAGGGGGAGCCCTCCAGCAGGATGGCATGATGGCCGTTCCTGATTCTCCTGGGTGTAGTTTGAGCTACCCAGCTCTCCAGGTGGGTGGAGCTGGCAGCTGGATGCCCCAAGCTAGAGTGTGTGCTGCAGCAGGTGAAAAATATGATATGATAAAAAAACAGTACACTGTCTTATTGCATGTCCATTCATGGACCAGGAGGTAGCCATTCACATTCAGCTTGGACTTTCCGTTCCTGGATGGTACCACCTACCCAGATTGTCCATGTTGTTGGGGTTGCAGTTGAGCACCCTTGCCCCTCCATGGCTTCCATGCTGTCCTCCATTGTGCCAGAGGACTGTGCTACACTGTCCAGCTTTGGTTCCAGCTCAGGCATGCGGGTGTGATTGCACTTTGTTTGCACATCACGCTCCATGAGCCACACCTGTGGCAGTTGCTACTTGTCTCTGGGTGGTTTGTACCGGTCCCATTTTACCATGCTCCACTGGCAACATGAACAGATGGTGTAGGGTTACTTCACCAATGTTGTATGCAGCCAGTCCAATGGGAGCAGTAACAACAACAGACATTGGTGAGTCTGTCAGTGTCCTTATTTCAGCTTCAGTAGCCTCTGTAAGGAAACTCTTACCTGTACCCACTGAGCCACTGACAAACGTTAGTAGTGGCATATGCTCATGACACTTACATTTCTTCTGTTCATGTAGTATATCATGTCAAACAGCATCTGTGACTGCAGAGTGACCCACTCGTTGCTGCTCATTGAGTCTCTCTTTCAGTTCCACTGGACCAACAGTGCAGTGTGTGCCATGCTCTATAGCACTTTCCACTTCTGACATGAGTACTTCTGTGGCATTGAGAGGCAGAGGCACTCCAAGAGTAACTTGTCCTTCCAGATCAAGGTTGTCCTGTGAACTAACTAGAGTATCCTCCTCAAGTTGTTTATGTGCATTTTCAACTTGTTCCTTCTCAGCATCTAGCCTCTGTATGTATGTCTTAGAATATTCAGTTTTAAATGTCTCATAACTGTGATTAAATTGTTCCTCAAATGTATCACAGTCACCTTTCAATTCAGCTTCATTCCTCTGGGGTTTGAATAAGAACAGTAGAGCAAAGTAATAATTCTCTCTGCTCTCAGATGTGCCTAGATGTAACTCGCAATGGTCAATGAATCAAGGCTTATCTCTCTTAAGACAGCCATATGCTCCTCTAACCTTGTAAATGTTTTGTGTACAGTCAGGTGAGACATCAGTCTTGAAGTCATACCACTTAGCTACCTCAAATAGATACATGTCGTCCATGTCATTGTGTCTTCTGGGGTAGTATGTGTCAATCAGATTATTCTTCAATATTTGCTTAGAAGGTCTGTTTAGGGCCAGTTCCTCAATCTCAGTGTGAGGTATTCATATACATTTGCACTTCTCTTTGTAGTTAACACTGAGAAAATGCACAGCATTCAAATGTGTACCAGTCAGTTGATCACTGGCCTCGTATGCACCACATTCTCTGTGTGACAGGGTCTTCAACCCAACTGACCACAATGGAGATATCAGTGACTTGCTTGATTTGACAATATCTTTCCAAAGATCTTGCTAGCTAGTCTGTTCATGTTTAGTGATGTATGAAGTGACATACTGAACCAGAGCCAACGAGTTGTAAGCTACAAACTGAACATATATGTTAGCTTGCCACATCAGAAGAAGTGTGAGGTTGTAATCATTGTGGTACACCTCCTTCTCCTCTCTGGGTAACTCATATACCCTCTTGGTTGATTTTGCCTTCAAGTGATGTCGCATTACTGAAAAGAGTTAATTTATGCGACCATTCTGACACACACACCTAGGAAATCCACAGTGACATCTTGTGTACCAATCAGATTTATTTTTCAGTGTACGACAGCAGTATTTGGTACAGATATGTCATTGGAACTTTTGCACCAACTTTTACAGTGTAGGAGGCAGTAATAGTGCAGTGGTCTAAGGCTCTGAGCTGCAAATCTGGTGACATCCAGAAGACCAGACCTGGGTTCGAATCTCACAGCTTCCACTTGCATACTGTGTGACCCTGAGCAAGTCATTTAACTTCCTTGTGCTTCCAGGTCACACCTGGAAACAAGCTCTGGCTTAGTGTGCCTTTCCTGGTTAAACAATATCCCATTTCACTTTCCTGTCTGGTATGTGGCAAATAATGTAACGCTTTATAAATGCTAGAACTTCTTCTGCTTCATGTTCACCTATGCCGGAGCATCCTTGATCCATAGTAGCATATGAATATGAGGAGCACCTTGTGCTTGATACTCTATTCTCCAGAAGTAATGTTCAACAATACCAAGAGTTGGATTGTCCTTAGACAAAACGAAAGTCAGAATATTATGGAATTGCTTGTGAAAATGCCTACTCATAGACACTGGGTCAAGTAAGCACATCGCTCTGAGAGACATTTATGAAATGCCCTCGACATCAGACGTTGCCCACTTTAAGAGTTCAGTCAACTCATCCCAGGTTTATTCAGCACAGCTGAGTGTCACAAACCATGTTGCTGCACCATACTTGTGTAACTTGGTCATCATCTCAAAGTGTCTGCAATACCAGTATTCCTTTGTGCTACGTAGAGTTGACAGTATGGATGACAAATCGACCGTACAATTTCATCCTTTTCTCTTAGTTTCTGCAAAAACTGTATGGCAGTGATTCCATCAAGTGGAGTCATGAGCCGTATAGTATGTGCAATTGATGCAGAGAGGATCAGGGATTTATTTAACTCTAAAAATTTATTAGCATTTTGCTCATAAAAGTGCTAAATCTTTCTGAAAATGCATAGCTCTTGCCTCACTGTGTTTAACAAACACAGCACTTCTAGAAAATCTATATAACTACTTTCTGTACCATTAGTATCATCCCAAGAAAAAAACTGCTAATCAATTATTTAAAACCCTGGAGGATGCTAAGCTCACTCTCCCATAGTAGGTGAAACAAGTACTGCATGTTGCATTTGAATTTGCCATCCTTACTGAGCACCTGACTGGTATATTCTATACCTTGTACATGTACTTCTCTATCATCTAAACATGCACCAGACCCTTTTGGAAATAAATCTGGAAAGCAGCACACTTCCAAAGTTGCTTCCCAAATGCGAACAGGGTTGCCTTCCACCAGTTTCATCTGATATAGACCAATGTTACCATCAACTGGATCTGTGCTGTGTATTAGATGTGTTGCGTATTGTTCATATACATTGTCAGTTGTTTGTACATTGACCTTCTCAATCACTGGTTTACTGGTCTTCAACACACTGTACTGAGCAGACACATTACTCATTCAATCAATGTCAAGGTCTGCATATGAGATTGTTGCTCTTCCAGTAAGTGAGAGCCTGCTTCATCTTCTGTACATTGACAACATCCTGCCAGAAGACCTTTGACTTGGTTGGAACACCATTCACAAGAATCACCAAACTGTTCTCTCTCTGGATATTGCCCCCACACTCTCCTGCAAAGCAAGTGGAAGATACAAAATGGAACCCTTTTTGTGGAATGTTCTGTGTCCTAGTATTCAAGAATAGAATAGTTTGAAATGGTTTCATAGTCTGAATAAGAATCTGTTCAAACATATTCAATGCAGTAATCTCAGCAGGGGTAACATCTGCCTCCATATTGTTCAACAGTGACCTTGGTGACAGACTATTATTTTTCACCTTGCAAAAACAGTGTTTACACATCACAATGATTGATTGCAACTGAAAGCCACTCTTTAATAGCAGATATGCCAAGAGTCTAAGCCACATGTCATTGTACGATGACAAGGTTTCCAGATTCATTCTGTTTGTTTCTCGTAACACAGCCTATCACATGACACACATACAGAGTCAAATTTCTGTCTTTTTCAACTCAAATTTAGCAATGGATTTCCCAAACACTTTCATAATGTCTGTTTCCAAGACAGAGACTGAATTTCCAGTAACACTTGTTACCTGATCAAGAACACTATCAGTGACAGTTCTATAACGTTGTATAGCTTTCATAAATGCCATGGCACCATGTATGTCACCAGATTGCAACAACTCATTAATATGACTGTACTGAGTAACAACTCGGCACACATCATACACCCTATAGACAAAGTTATGCATACCAGAATGATATCCACATGTGGTGAAAGATGCAGTCACAAACACCATTATCTAAGCATGCTAGTAAATGACCCATAAGTCCAGTATGTGGATGGATCTCACAAAGGTCTATAGTCTCAAACAGTGTATGTCTGTCCTTCTGATCAGTAACAACTGAGACTGAGGTGCCACAGGACCCCCCACAGTCCTTTGTAGTGCAGATTTGGTCAGTGATGCTCAGAAAAAGACTTGCTACTGCCTTTATTAATTGCTGCACTCTCTTCTGTCTCTCTCTCCAGCCTGCTTCCTTGAGCCCACAGCAACCAGCTGAGTGCCGGGGCTACACTCTGCCAGCGGGAGGTCGGCGGCACCTAGCTGAACTTGGGAACCACAAGGCCGGGAGGAACGGTGAGGGAGCAGTCGGGAAAGACGCAACATTTTTGCCCATCCACCCTTCCCCCTTCCTGTGTGTTAATTTATAGGCATCTTCCCGCCAAAATCTCTTCCCCACCTACAGCACTTTTCTCTAAACCAACAGACAGTCACACCAGCTTGCTGATCCAACCAATCAGCAACTTCGCTACTCCCTATTGCCAACTATCAATATCTCCCTTAGAATGGGGAGCTTGCTACTGATACTCCTGTCACTAACAGCCATAGGGTTCCACAATGAAGACGACCCTATTATACAATCTAAAGTGATCAACCCACCTAGTTTCTCTGGAACATCCCCCGTGGCTGACACCCATACCCTCATATATGTCTTTCCATTGCTGCATCGACTACAGTGGTACAATCACCATAAAGTTACACATATCACCACATATATGTCTCAGCCAAGGCCCCACTACTGGGTATGTAGATCCCCGCTAAGCCTAGTCATCAAACTGCTAATTGGTATCCTGACACACTACCTTAAATCCACAGGGTGCACCCAAAACAAAGAGTGGCAACGGAATAAAAAAAAGAGAACTAAAGACAGACCCCTCTCCTTATCACTGGCAGCCCTTATGAAATTACTGATCTTCCTATTGCTCTGTATCGGTAATATAGAAATCAACCCTGGACCTCTTGAAAGCATCACCTCACCATCAGACCTATCCTCAATTAAAGGCCCCAGTTTCCTGCATATTAATGTATGCAGTCTGTTGAAAAAATTACATTGCTACAATCCTGGGTTGCCCATACCTTGCCAGACTTTCTTGTGATAACTGAGACATGGCTAAAGACCACCACAATGGACAGGGAAGTTGACCTACCTAACTATCAGCTATTCAGAGCTGTTCACCAAACAAGGGGAGGCGGAGTAGCCATATATGTAAAAGCTGGTTTAGTTGTATCCTGTACTGCTACAACATCTATGCACCAAGGAATTTGAGTGTCTATCTCTAAAAGTCTCTCTCCCCAATACAGCAGCTTTCCATTTAATTGGATGCTACAGACCCCCCTCTGCTGAACACAAGCTCTTATCCCACCTGGGAAACTGGTCAAGTCCTGTACTGAAGAAGTCATTATCATAGGGGACCTGAATTTCAACTGACTCACTCAGGCAGCTACAGCTCTGGTATCATTCTGTGACACCTATGGGCTCACACAGTTAATGAACCAACAAGACTAAATGCAAGGAATAGTAGTAACAGTACTCTACTTGACATAATGCTAGTGAGTAAACCACATCTATTCACACATGCTGGAGTGCTCCTATGTGACATAAGTGACCACTGCCCCATTGCAGGGGTAAGATCCAACAGCATTAAAACAGATCCTGCAAAATTCCTCATGAGGAGATCCAAGAAAACATCAATATTGAAGGATATCTGCATGATCTAGCCTACTCTCCACACTGGCAAGAGTTTTATCTTGCACATTCTGTAGAAAAAGCTCAGCAGGTGCTAAATAGCATTATAATAAATGCCCCTAACACCCATGCCCCAATCTCTAGTATCTGAATAAAAAACAAATCCTGTCACTGGTTTTCAGCTGACCTCAAAAGCTGCACTGCTGGAGAGAGACAAACTTTGGAAAGTAGTAAGAAAAACTAAGAATATCATGGACTGGATGATCTTTAGGAAAGCCAGGAATAAATGCACTAGGAAAGTTAGGGCTGCCTACTACTTGGCCCAGCTCGACTCCTCCTACCATAATACTGATAGATTTTGGGGCACCATCAAGGGTATGATGGGCCAGGATATTAACAACCCCCTTCCAACCCATTTACACAGTAACTATGGCCCCATTATTGGCACATTGGAAATCCTGGATGCATTCAACAACCACTTCACAACAGCTGGCCTTGCCTTTGACTCCTCCCAGCTAACCTATTAAGGGATCATTTAAGCTCCCACTATACTGGTTAACAAAGAGTTGACTCCTCCTTTAGCTTCAAACCTATACTGTTGAAACAAGTTGAGGATCTATTATGGCATCTAGATACCAAAAAAAGTGCAGGAGCAGATCTTCTGGACCCATTCTTTCTAAAGATTGCATGTCATGTGCTTGCAGTCCCCCTAACTCACCTCTTTAACCTTTCCCTAAACTCTGGCTCTATTCCCATGCTGCAGAAGACAGCCCATGTGGTCCCCCTTCTAAAATCAGGGGACTCTATGGATCTTAGTAACTACAGGCCCATTTCCATCTGACCTGTGTTATCCAAGATGCTGGAGAAATTAGTGAGTATTCAATTAAGGGAATATCTGGACTATGCTAATTTATTAAATCCAGCTCAATCTGGTTTCAGGGCCAAACATAGCACTATCACTGCATTAGCCAAGGTCACCAATGATTGGCAAACTGAACTGGATAAAAAAGAACAATGTCTGTGCAGTATTCCTGGACCTGAGCAAAGCATTCGACACTGTGGACCATGAACTGCTACTCTCATCCCTACACTCCATTGGCCTAGATCCATCCTCCCTTAAGTGGTTCAGATGCTACCTCTCCGGTAGATCACAGCAGGTAAAAGCTGAAGGTGACCTCTCCTCATTAGGACCACTGTCAAGAGGAGTCCCCCAAGGCTCTATTCTGGGTCCTATCCTTTTTGCCATTTATATAAATAAAATTGATTCAACCCTTACCAAGTCCTCAGCACATCTCTTTGCTGATGACACTGTACTGTATGTCAGCAACGTTTCACCTAAAGTTGCTTATGAAATCCTACAAGCAGAATTCTCCCTGTTACAACATCAGCTTCTTGAGAAAAAGCTTCTGCTAAATGCAAAGAAAACCAAAGCAATGATGTTCACAGTCCAAAACTCCACCAACACATCCTCTTCAATCAGTCTCCCCCAGATATGCACTATACTTGGAGAAAATCTGGAGTATGTTGAAAATTTCAAATACCTAGGTGTGTGGATTGACAACAGACTTGACTTTACTCAGCATCTAGAACAACTGCTGAAAAAGCTTTGCCAAAGGCTTGGCCTCCTCTACAGATTAAAACCCTTCCTTAACAGAGATTCAAAGATGAGATTGGTCCAGGCCATCTTTCTATCAGTCATTGACTACGCAGACTTCCTCTGTAGTCACTGCCCCACTCACTACCTTCAAAAGTTGGATACCTTATGCCATAGAGCAATAAGGTTCATTACAGACCTGCCATATAATACTCACCATTGTTCTCTCTATGATGCAGTTGGATGGGTTTCCCTTCATGTCAGGAGGAGCAGAAATGCTGCTCTATGGATCTACAGAGCTTTGTCAAAAAAACTCCCAAGATATATCCTGGACTGCTTCAACCTGACCACTCCCAGCTCCTATGCCCTAAGAAGCAACAATATCATCCTGCTCAAATTGCCCAAAGTCAACACCAAAATAGGGAGGGCAGCAATCAGCTATTTTCTAGCCATAGCATGGAACATCCTACAAAAATCCCTAAAACTGTCCATTATCATTCCATTTACATCCTTCAAGCAGCACTGTACAGCCTTCTTCACAGAGAAATGCAGTTGCTACCGCTAGAATAGAATAGTCATCCCACAAAACCATATTCCAATCACATATGGCATATTCCTTCCAGCCAGACACCGCCAGTATATGGCACCCAATATTCCCTTCACCATCCTTGTACTCATTATGTAGTGACTGTCATAGCCCTCATTGTGATATATATGTACTGTACATATTGTAGATGTTAGTTTAACTTTCTCTTGCCAAGCTTTAACATGTGAATTCTCTGTATATTATTGTGTTATAAATAACATTTTCTTTTTTCTGTATGTATAACTGTCTCATAAGTATGTGATGTAATTGCTGTGCACCAACTCGAACCTTGACCTTATCAGGTCCGTCTTGTAAATGAGCCTTGCTCAATGATGATCGCCTGAATAAATAAAGATTTGATTGATTGATTGATTGATTGATTGAACAAACAGATTAATAAAGTGCTCAGTTTTATCAAATGATGATTGCCTTCAATTGCATATAGCATCACGTGTCCAAGATCAACAGTGACACCTATGAGGCTGAACAATTGACTGAGATTCACCATCTGTCAGTTGCTCTGTCATGACAGACTGCCAGCACATTACATAGTTTTCCATCCTCATCAACACAGAATTTGCTGTCCTACTTCTGCATGCTATATGATTCCTCCCAGAAATATGCCTCTGAGTCCTGTGTCTGTAGCTAGTTACCTG
Source organism: Neoceratodus forsteri (assembly GCA_016271365.2). Lineage (NCBI taxonomy): Eukaryota > Metazoa > Chordata > Ceratodontiformes > Ceratodontidae > Neoceratodus > Neoceratodus forsteri. The sequence goes on from CM057457.1 coordinate 490,364,439, forward strand.
TGAAAATGTCACAGAAGTTGTATTGGTTCAAAATGGGGTAGTGTTGTAACCTCATCTTTATACCATAGACAACTTTCCTAAATTGTTCCAGTACATCTACCATTTTCCACCACAAGTGCTGAAGAATAAATATTGCTCTATTGACAAATGTGCAAACTCTCAGACACAATTTCATCAACAACAGGTGACCCTTAAGTTTTCTGTGTTCATGTCTCATCACAGCTGCAATAAGTCTATCAACCTTAGCTATAGACGCCAGTGATCAATAATACTTTTGCTTCCTCAGGTAACTAGCAACAGTCAGACTTTGTTGAACTGCAGAGTGTGTCTTTTAATGCTTGGCTTTGCAACAGATTTCTTACATCTAAAAGATTTCTTAACCTGCTGCTCACCTGTAGATTGTTTTCTTGCAGTTGCACAAGTCTGTAAAATGTCTGTGGAAGGTGTAACTGCTAAACTAACTCTATGTAGAGACTAAGTACTCTGCACATTTCGATGTAGCATGTGTGCAGTTGTAGTCACTGTTATACAACACTACTACTATTATACCTCTTTCGTCTCTGCATAGCAGTGCATCTCTGTTTAGACAGCATTTTCTTCTGTCCTATTTCAAAGCAGTCTTGTAAAATATAATGTTAGACTCAACACCTGTATAAAAAATAGAGAAAAAGAGGCACTTAATGTCAAATAATAATGAAGTAACATTACATACAGTAATTATATACACTATATATCTTTTATAGAACATAATATGCCTATACTGGTGTGATGGTCTGCTTCTGTCCAGGAGAGGAACCAGGATCCTAGGTGATAGGTTTAAATACTTCATTGGCAAGTATTTCAACTAGCCAATGGGGGAGGCACTGGAAAGGAGCATGGAAATCCTAGCCCCCCCAAAAAAATCAGGGTACTAAGTGAGGTAGACACCAACATAAAGATGTCAATAGGGAGAAGCGCGGGGGTAAATGGAGAAAGTGACAAATTCAATAAGGACAGGGATGGGGCAAATAGGGGTAAGGCCATCAAGAAATGGAGGGTAACGAATACCAACACCCATAGTCTGGGCAGCAAGCTCCCTGAACTGGTGGCCTTGATGGAAGAGAGATGCCTGGATATTGTAGCAGTCACAGAAACATGGTACACAGAGAACCATGACTGGGATGTTAATATACCAGGGCACACAACGTACAGGAAAGACAAGAAGGGCAGAAGAGGGGGGAGTAGCTCTCTATGTAAGGGAAGGGATAAAAGCAACTAAACAAAAGAGTAAACGGGGAGGAGAGGAGGCACTGTGGGTCACCTTAGAGACTGGAAATGGCACCACAATCTGCACAGGGGTTGTATACAAACCCACATGTCAGGAGGAGGGGATGGACAAGGATATGATAGAAGGCATACTTAGGATGGCAGAGAAAGGGGAGATACTGTTGATGGGGGACCTTAATATGCTAGATGTTAACTGGAGTACCTTTGCTGCAGCCACATACAAAAGCAGGGCCATTCTTGATGCCCTTCAGGTGGCATGACTCAGACAGCTAGTTTTGGAACCTATTCATGAGGGAGCAATCTTAGACTTCGCACTCTCAAATGAGGACAGTGAGAGGATCTCAGATCTAGAAGTGGGTAGCCATTTGGGAACAAGTGACCACCAAACAGTGTGGTTCACGATAAACTCAGCTACAGAGTCAAGCCATACAAAAGTGAGGGTTCAGGACTTCAGGAGGGCTTTGGCAAGATGGGAGAGTGCCTTAGAAAAGCACTAGCAAACAGGTTAGAAGGAGGGGATGGAGCATCAAAACTGCCATCACAGAGGCAACAAGCCTTTGTGTGAAGCAAATAAACAAATCAAAATGAAAGAAAAAGCCACTATGGTTCTCAAAAGAAGTGGCGGTGAAGATTAGGGAGAAAAAGATATCATTTAGGAAGTATAAGGAAACACAGAAGGAGCAGGACAGAGAACTGTACCAGCTAAGGCAGAAGGAAGCAGGGAATGTAGTCAGAATAGCAAAGGCACAAACTGAGGAAAAGATAGCCAACTCAGTTAAGAAGGGGGATACAACTTTTTATAGGTATATCAGGGAGCGTAGAAAGACAAAGGGAGGAATAGTGAGGCTGAATAGAATGGATGGTGGGTGGGCAGAGAGTGACAGTGAAAAAAGGGATACTGAATGAATACTTCTGTTCAGTATTCACAAAAGAGGAAGTGGGGAGGTGCCTAATCCAAGCAGCATTCTGGAGAGGGGTGTTGATCACAGAAGTAAGGGTTCTGAAAGAACTCCCAAAACTGAAGGAGGACAAAGCAATGGGACCAGATGGAATTCACCCCAGAATTCTAAAAGAATTAAGTAGAGAACTAGTGACACCTCTGACTACCCTTTTTAACAAATCATGGGAAGATGGTGTGGCACCTGAGGACTGGAAGAAAGCTGATATGATTCCCCTTCACAAAAGTGGGAGCAAGACAGAGCCAGGAGACTACAGACCTGTCAGTTTGACCTCTGTGGTAGGGGAAGTGATGGAATCTCTTCTGAAGGAAAGAATTGTTGAGTACCTAGAGGCCAGTGGGGCAGAGGACCCAATACAGCATGGGTTCACTGCGGGAAGGTCATGTCAGATGAATCTAATGAGTTCTTTGACTGGGTGACCAAAGTAGTAGCTCAGGGTGGGGCTGTGGACATGGCCTACCTAGACTTTAGCAAGGCATTTGACACAGTCCCACACAAAAGATTAGTAGTCAAATTAACTAGCCTTGGAGTGGGTCCCAGGGTGGTAGCCTGTGTAAAACATTGGCTGAACAACAAGATACAGAAGATAATTGAAAAATGGAGTCCACTCTGAAGAAAGGGGGGTTACTAGTGGGGTACCGCAGAGTTCAGTACTGGGTCCAGTCCTTTTTAATGTCTTTATAAGTGACATTGCAGAGGTACTGGAAGGAAAAGTATGCCTCTTTGCAGATGACACAAAGGTCTGCAACAGAGTTGATACACAAGGAGGCATGGAAAGGATGAGAAGAGACTTGGCAAGGTTGGAGGAATGGTCAGAAGTATGGCAGCTTGATTCAGTGCAAAGAAGTGCAAGTAATGCACCTGGGAAACAAAAACCCTGGGGAAGAGTACACAATGGGTGGAGGTAGTAACAACAACAAAAATGGAAAGGAACCTGGGGATAATCATATCAGATGACCTTAAGGTTGGCAAGCAATGTGAGAAGGTGGTAGGGAGGGCTGGGGGGATACTGGGATGTATAGGGAGAGGTATCACCAGCAGAAAACAGGAAGTTGTTATCCCCCTGTACAGACAGTTGGTGAGACCCCATCTGGAGTACTGTGCCCAGTTCTGGAGACCCCATCTCTGCAAGGACATAGACAGGATGGAGGCAGTTTAGAGGAGGGCAACTAAAATGGTACAGGGTCTGCAAGAGAAGCCATACGAGGAGAGGCTAAAGGGGCTTAATATGTATACCCTTGAGGAAAGGAGGGAGAGGGGGGACATGATAGAAACATTTAAGTACCTCAGTGGAATCAACAAAGTCCAAGAGGGTAGCATCTTTCAGAAAAAGAGATGTGCAAGAACAAGGGGACATAATTTAAAGATAAAGGGAGGACGGCTCAGGGGCAATGTGAGGAAGTATTTTTTCACAGAGAGGGTGGTGGATGCATGGAACAGCCTTCCTGAGGAGGTTGTGGGGTCTAAAACTGTGGGAGAATTCAAGAATGCATGAGACAGACATAATGCAATTTTTGCGGGGGATAGGAAGAAATAGGCTGTTGGTTAAATAGGACCTGCATCTTATCCTCTAGGTAGGAAAATGGGCAGACTAGGTGGGCCAAGCGGTCCTTATCTGCCATCAAAGTCTATGGGCCAGATATTCAAACTGCGCTATTTTGTGGCGCAAGCCCTTGCGCTGCACAAAATAGTTGCACAGGGGTGTGGCCAGAGCAATATTCAAAGGAGTTGCACCCTTGAGCAACCCCTTTGATTATCTCCCCCCAGCCACAGCCACTGTGCATGGCACAGTGGAACTTGCACCACCACAAGTGGTCAGAGTGGTGCATTCAACTTGCGGTGGCGAAAGTACCATTGCGCCATGCGCAAATTTCCGATATTCAAAAGGTGACATGCAAATGGGGCCATAATTCATGCACGGCACGGGGGGCCATTTGCATCTGATTATGGCTCATTTGCATGCCATTAGCATGCAGGTGCGCTGATCCCCGAGGACTTACGCCTAGCACCCTGCCAGTCAGCAGCTGTCGGGGTCCGATGCCCCCTGCAGCCCGATCATGGGCAAAAGAGTGAAAATTCCCCCCCACCACTCCCCACTGGCCCAATTGTGGGCATAGCTTAATCCCCCACCAGCCCAATTGTGGGCAGCAAAGTGTCCCCTGAACAGATCCCTGGTGGTCCAGTGGACCAATAAGCCCAGTGCGGGCTGGAGATATTTGAAACACACCCCCGAACATATCCCTGGTGGTCCAGTGGACCGATAAGCCCGATCACGGGCTGGAAATATCTAATCCCCGAAGAACATATCCCTGGTGATCTAGTGTCCCCACCCACCCACTAAGCCCCACCACCGCTCCCCCGCAGCCAGCGGGCGGCAGCAGCCCGCCCACCGCCCATCAATCGACTGTTGTAGCTGCATGCCCATTGGTGCAGAGCAAGAGCCAATGGGCATGCAGCCCATACCGTACAAGGCAGTCCAGATTTGTGCCACTTGGGCTATAGGTACAACTCATGATAGAAGTCACCCAGGGTCACAGCTGGATATATACCATTTCCTAGCAAATGATATAGCACTGTGCATTCCTGTGTTTGTTAGCTGTGTCAGCAGCGAAGGAGTGGGTTGCTGTCAGTGACCAGAGAAAGGAGACTGGAGAGCTGCATGGAGCTGTGGCTGCAGTCAGAAGTGGGGTTGAAGTTGATGATCAGAGGAAGGAGAGCTGAGCTGTTATGAGCTGAACTAGCCAGGGGCACAGGTCACAGTCTGGTAACTGAAGCAGGGATGGACTGCCAGCTGCAGACAACAGTGTAGGATCAGGCCAATCAGGGAGAGAGGCACCAAGGCAGTAGGCTTTAAAAATAGCCAGCCACACCAATAGAAGAACTAAAAGTAGAGACAAGGAGAGTTCTGAGCCAAGGAAATCACTGTGAGGAGCTGGTTTGCAGCAAAGGAACTGGGTCCTGCATTTCTCCACAAGGGATTTGGACTTCAACCTCGGTGGATATGGGAAATTGACAAAGACACTAAAAAATCCTTCACAAAAGAGCTGAAATTGAGGTGAATTAACTGAATCGAGACTACTGACACTGGAGGTGCTGGGAACTTGATCTTGGACTACTGACACTGAAGGTGCTGGGGATTTGGACTTGAACTTGATGGCTTGGACTTGAACGTGGTGGCTATGGTTATTAATTCTTGATGCCTATAGTTTGCACATGCTTTATTATTTTTAAAAAGTCTTGACTGTGGGCTGGGGCTAAGGAGGAGGTGAGGGTCAGGGGCCCAAAAAATACATAAGGGTATTTATTACTGTATCTAAGTATCACAGCAGAAATGGTAGGACAGCAGAGAGGGAAGGGTGACCAAGGGAGGGGGATCTTTGGCAGGGTGGTGGGGTGCAGTGGCTGTGGAATGGCTATGATCCTAAATTGAGCTGGGGGGGTTATATGATGTGTAAGAAGTTCACTCAGCTGAGGGAGAAAGTGGCAGGGCTAAGGTGGGGGTTAAATGGGGGGGAACTGGGAAAAGGGGGTAGAGAGACAGTGCCGGTACAAGCCAAGGAAGGAGTGGGAAGGTCTGCGTGGATTCACTGGAGGATCAGATATACTGTTCTGGAAGTCAAGAGCTTGGGAGGAAAAGGATGGAAGGAGATCCAGAAGGGATAGACCAGAGGTGGTAACAGACAGCAGCAAGTCCAGAGTTGGGACAGGGATGCCTAAGACAGGAGGAAAGGGGTCAGTAGGAACTGACAGCAGGAAGTCTAGAGGCACAAAAATGATGCCTGTAACTAGAGAAAAGGAGTCAGTCAGGGATCAGGAGGAATGAAAGACAGTAGGCTCAGGAAAAGGCAGATGGATGCCCAGTATGAAGGACAATGCAGGCATTGGTGAAATGGGCCAGAGGGTGGAAGTAACAAATAGTTTTGCACTCCAAGGTATTCTAGTCGAGGACATTGGAGAAGGAAGGGGTCTGGCAGGGGCCATTAGAGAAGGGGGGTGCAGAGCGGCTGGGGGACTTGGGGGAAAGATCTCAGGTGCAGTGGAAGGGGGGAAGGAGGGGGACAGGCACATTGCATGCAGAGGAAGGGGTGGAAGAGGGGACAGACACATTAGGGACACACCAAAAGGTGGCACTAGGGGAACTGTAGCAGAAGAAAAGGGTCAGGAAGGAAGCACTGGAAGAGCTGGAGTTGAGCTCTTGGGAGGCTGAAAATGAACTGCAGTAAAAAACCTTGCAGGGTAGGAGCTGCAGTAGAAGGCTGGGGCATGCACTGGGCAGGGAGCAGGAGAGGGGAAATATGGAGACAGTGCAGGTGGTAAGGAGAAAGACTTCTCCAAGTGGGGTACGGTGCTCAAAACCTTCTGCAAAGATGGGCAGGAATGGAGCAAAAACACGTATCCTGGATTTTAGGGGGGCAGACTTTGGGAAAATGGGGAGATACTTGAAAGAGGCATTAAGGGGAATGGGACAGGAATCAGGGGTTGAGGAACAGTGGGCAGTATTTAAAATGGGGATTACAAGAACAACAGAATTATGCATTAAGCAGGTTAGCAAGAGGAAAAGGAAGAGGAGACCATTATGGTTTTCCAAAGAGGTAGCAAAGAAAGTGAAAGCCAAAAGATTGCTTTCAGGCAAAACAAAAGACACAGGCAGAAGGGGATAGGGAGAAGTACCAGGAGAAGCAAAGGAGGCAGGGAGGTCAGTAAGGAAGCCAAAGCTCAGACAGAAGAACACATTGCAAAATCAGTGGGTAGAGAGGACAAAACCTTTTACAGGTACATAAGTGAAAAGGAAAGACAAAGGGAGGGATAGTGAGACTGAAGGGGAGGAGGGGCTGTGTGGAGGATGACAACAGTAAAGCTGACATATTGAACAGGTATTTCTGCTCAGTGTTTACTGAGGAAGAGGAGGGTAATGGGTCTGAAAGAGTACAAGGGTGAGAATGGTGCAGAAATGGACACAAGTCCTTTACGAGAAAGGGTCCTGAAGGAACTGGAGTAATAAGGAGTTGATAAAGCAATGGGGCCAGGGTCCTTAAAGAACTAAGAGAGGTGGTGGCTGAACCTCTGGCTATCCTGTTTAGCCGATCACTGGAAACAGGGGAGGTACCCAAAGACTGGAGGACAGCAGATGTGGTCCCCTTATACAAAAGTGGGAACAAAGAGGAAGCAGGGAACTACAGACCAGTCAGCCTCACCTCGGTAGTGGGGAAGATCATGGAAGCACTACTGAAGGAGAGATTGGTGGAACATCTAGTTGTCAATGGACTACAGGACTCAAGGCAGCATGGATTCACCAGGGGGAGGTCATGTCAGACCAACCTCGTTTAATTTTTTGACTGGGTGACTAGGGAGGTGGATCAGGGGAGGGCAGTGGACATGGCCTATCTGGACTTCAGCAAGGCCTTTGACACTGTGCCACATAGAAGACTATTACGCAAACTGGGGAATATGGGTGTGGGCAGGACAGTAGTGTGGTGGGTAGGTAACTGGCTGGGTGGCAGGACACAGAGGGTGGTGGTAAATGGCTGTCACTCCACAGAGGGAAGAGTGACCAGTGGGGTACCACAGGGATCAGTGCTGGGACGGTCCTATTCAACATCTTTATCAGTGACATTGTGCAGGACCTAGAAGGCAGAATTTCACTGTTCGCTGATGACACAAAGCTCTGTAACACAGTAGACACACCAGAGGGTGTAGACAGAATGAGAAACGACCTGCAGAAACTTGAAGAATGGTCAGGGGTTTGGCAGTTGAAATTCAATGCAAAGTGCAAGATAATGCATATGGGGCACAAAACCCTGGCACAATATATCAGTTGGGGTGAGGATATAGCATGCACCAAGCAGGAAAGGGATCTTGGGGTTTTCATCTCTGATGACCTCAAGGTAGGGAAACAGTGTGACAAGGCAGCAGGTAAAGCAAATAGGATGCTGGGATGTATAGGCAGGGGCATCACCAGCAGGAAAAGGGAGGTCATAATTCCGCTATACAAGACACTAGTGAGGCCCCACCTGGAGTACAGTGTACAGTTCTGGAGACCATACCTACGTAAGGACATAGACAGGGTAGAGAAGGTTCAGAGGAGGGCAACAAAGATGGTGCATGGATTGCATAACAAGTCCTATGAAGACAGGTTGAAGGAACTGAACATGTACTCCCTGGAGGAGAGAGGAGGAGAGAGGATATGATAGAGACATACAAGTATCTTACAGGGAGGAACAGGGTGCAGGAAAACACTATTTTTAAGTGAAAAAGATGTTCCAGGACTAGAGGGCATGGGATGAAGTTGGAGGGAGGACGATTCAGAGGAAACATGAGAAAGTATTCTTCTCAGAACGGTGGTGGACAAGTGGAACACCCTGCCAAAGGAAGTGGTGGGGCTGAAACAATCACTGGATTTAAGAATGCATAGGATAGACACAAAGGAATTCTGGAGGTCAGGGGTAAGGGGCAACAGACTTCTAGGAAAACAAACTGAACTTACATGCTCAAATGGGCAGACTGGGTGGGCCATAGGCCCTTATCTGCCGATACTGTCTATGTATCTATGACGCAGGTGAGGGAAGACCAGGAACAGTTAGAGGGGGGTCAGGTGAAACTGGATAATGCTGAAGCAGTGAAGCAGGAGGGGTCTGCAGGGATGAAGGAAGTCAGGCAGAAATACAAGGGATGAAGAGGTACAGAAGAGGGGAGACTGATGTAAGGCTAAAGGGAGAGGGTGAAGAGGTACAGATGCTGGGTGTGGGTAAAAATCAGGACAGGCTAGGTGATGGAGCAAAAGATGAACAGTGGCAGAAATTAAGTCAGGATGGAACAGGAGGAGGAGTCCAAAGGGAGCCAAACCCTGCAACACAAATCTAGAGGACAAAAGGACACCCGGGAATCAGGGGCAGTAGAGTGGCACTCTTGGGGGACTCAATAATTAAGGGGCTAAAATGGGGAAGGAAGGGAGCAAAAAACAATGTAGTATGGGTACAGTGCATGCCAGGGATGATGGTGCTGGAGGTGAGGCATCATATTCCTTCCTGGGGTACGCATAGGATGAGAAGACACATCTGGTGCTTCACCTGGGCACAGATGACTTGGAAGGGAACAGTCTGATGGGGATATAGGCAAGGTTCCAGGAACTCACCAGGTTCTGTAGGAACAACACTGTTTTTCCTTCCATTTCTTTCTCTGAAGTGTTGCCAGTACCAAGAGTGAGCACACCCAGAAAGGAGAAGATAAGGGTATTCAACAATTGGCTACAAGGTTGGTGCATTCAGATGGGGTTTAGCCGGATAGGTGACTGGGGCTTTATATGGGAGGAGGGGCTGTATGCCCAAAACAGGCTGCACCTGAGCTCTTAAGGTGCAACTGCACTAAAGAGTAAACTGGGGGACTTCATGGCAAGGAAATTTAATTTAAATTAAATAAGGGGGGCTAAGGACAGGGCCAGCCTTATGTCAGGCAGAGCAGAGAGGCTATCAGCCCCCCCCAAGTCATAACACTCATCAAGGGAGCAGTTAGCAGCAGGGAAGGATGGGATGGGGCTACATGTTGGAGGGCTTTGGTTGCAAATGCCAGGAGCCTGGGGAACAAAATGGGAGAACTGGAGGCCACCTTGATGGAGGAGAACTGAGACATTGTAGCAGTGAGTGAGACTTGGTGGAATGAGCACTACCCCTGGGAGACGGTGATCTCAGGGTATCGTTTATTTAGGAAAGATTGGGAGGGAAAGCGGGGGAGTGGTGGCATTATATATCAGGGAAGGGATTGGGGCCATAGAAGGGCAGGATGAGGAGGGGGAAACAGAGATAATGTGGGTCACCCTAGACAGGGGATGGGGAAAACCTGTGTGTAGGGGTAGTCTATAGGCCTCCTATGCAGGGGGAGAAAGGGGATAGACACTTTGTAGAATCAGTAGCGAGGATGGCATGGAAAGAGGAAATTGTGCTAGTTGGGGACTTAAACCTTCCAGACATCAACTGGGAGGCCCAGACAGCAATCTCCACAAGGAGCTGGGGTATCTTAGAGGCTCTTCAGGGCATATTCCTGCAAAAAAGTGTCAGTGAGCCCACTAGGAGTGTAAACCTGTTGGATGTGGTCCTCACAAATGGGGACAGTGTGGAGGAGGTGGAGGTGGGGGAAGAACTTAACACCAGTGACCACAGGGCTGTTAGGTTCAGGGTGAGAGCGGGACGGGAGAGGGTTAGGACAAGAATCAAGGTAATGGACTTCAGAAAGACTGACTTTCATGGAATAAGGAAGGTAGTTAGGGAAGAAATGTTGAGAATAGGGGATGTTCAGGGGGTGGAGAAATTATGGGCAGCTATCAAGAGAGGGTGTATTTAAAGCCATGGTCTCATGTATAAGAAGGGTAAGAAAGAATAGAAGACAGAAAATACCTCTATGGTTCACTAGTGAGGTGGCGTTAGGGGTCAAGGAGAAGAATAGAGCATTCAAGAGGTGCAGAAGGACACAAAAGGATGAGGACAGAAAAACCTACAGGGAAAAGAGAAAGGAGGCTGAGCAAAAGATAAGGAGGGCTAAGGAGGCCACTGAGGAGAGGATAGTGAAGCAGGCAAGGAGGGGGACAAAACCTTCTTTAGGTACGTTGGAGAAAGGAGGGGTGCACAGCATGGGATTGGAAGGATAAGGGGAGAAAGTGGAACAATACTGGAAGGGGACTTTGAAAAAGCAGAGGCATTAAACAGCTTTTTCACCTCAATCTTCAAGGAGGAAAGGGAGGATAGGGGACCACGATGGGGTGGGGAGGATGACAGCCACAGGCAGGTGGGTGTGGCAGAATTCACTGCTGAAGCACTAAGGGAAGAGCTGGGTAGACTTAGGGTGGACAATGCAATGGGACCTGATGGAATACACCCAAGAGTTCTCAAGGAGGTGAAGGATGAATTGGCACTGTATCTAGCAAGGCTGTTTAACTTGTTCTTGGTCACAGGGTGGTGCCAATTGACTGGAAGAGGGCAGAGGTGGTCACACTACATAAAGGGGAGTGGAAGGATGAGGTCAAAAACTACCGTTTTATTAGTCTTACCTCAGTGGTGGGGAAGGTAATGGAAACACTACTTAAGATCAGGTTGATAGAATACTTGGAGATGAATGGCATGCAGGATGACAGGCAGCATGGCTTCACCAAGGGAAGGTCCTGTCAGACTAACCTGATAGAGTTTTTCAATGGGGTGACAGATAGTGGACCAGGGAGGAGCAGTGGACGTGGCCTATCTTGATTTCAATAAGGCCTTCGACACCGTTCCGCGTGGTGGAGTGGTACATAAGTTGGACAGACTAGGGGTATACAACGGGATCACCAGGTGGGTGAAAAACTATGAACATATTAAATTTCCCAGCAGATAAAGGCCCTAGAGGTCTATCAAGTCTGCTCGAATGTGCAGCTAGCACCCCTTATTCTGCAGCTGCCCATCCCTTCCACCCTTCCCCTTCATTAACCCTCCCCCTTGTCCTGTCCCATCCTCATTTGAAGCAGTCCACTGTTCTACTGCATACCACTTCTGCAGGTAGTGCATTCCACCCAGCCACCACCCTCTCTGTAAAAAAGTGTCTCCTCATCTCCCTCCCGAACCTTTCTCGCTCCAGTCTCATATCCCTCCCTTACTTTGAACAGTTCCTCTGTACCCATCCTATTTATGTTTATTTCATGTATTTAAAGGTTTCAATCATGTCACCCCGTCTCTCCTCTCCTCCAGTGAGTACATGTTCAACTCCTTCAACCTCCTCTCGTATGATAAGTCCCCCAGCCCCTTGATCATCTTTGTTGCCCTGCGCTGCACCCCCTCTAGTAACTTAATGTCCCTCTTCAGATACGGACGCCAGTACTGCACACAGTACTCCAGGTGTGGTCTAACTAATGACCTGTACAGTGGCAGAATCACTTCCTCCCTCCTCGAGGATATACCCCTTGCAATACAGCCCAGCATTTTGTTGGCCTTTTCAGCTGACTTCCTACATTGTGCCGAGTTGTTCATTGACCCTGTAATGAGCACACCCAGATCCTTCTCCTCCTCTGTCTGGGCTAGCTGCACTCCCCCTAGCTGGTAACTCCTCCTTGGGTTCTTCATCCCAAAATGCAGCACCTTGCACTTTTTGGCATTAAATACCAGTTGCCAGGTGTCTGACCAGGTTTCAAGCTTTGCCAGATCATCCTGCAACCCCTGCCATCCCCCTAGGTCATCCACCACCGCGCCTACCTTGGTATCATCAGCAAACAGACTGATCTTGCGCTTGGTGTCCCATGATATGTCTGCAATGAATATCCCAAACAACAGTGGTCCCAACACTGAGCTCTGTGGAACACCGATCATCACTGCCCTTGGGTGTGAGAGCTCCTCACCCACCACCACCCTTTGTTACCTTTCCTGCAGCCACTTTTTTACCCATCTCACCAGCTTTGTACCCGCCTCTGTGCCTACTAACTTCCTTCCCAGCCTTCCATGTGACACCGAGTCGAATGCCTTACTGAAGTCCAGATACAGGACATCCACTGCATGGCCCCTGTCCAGTTGCCTAGTTACCCAGTCATAGAACTCGACCAGATTGGTTTGGCAGGATCCACCACATATGAAGCCATGCTGTCTGCTGTCCTGTAGTCCTTTGGCCTCGAAGAGGGCCACCAGCCTCTCCTTCAGGATAGTCTCCATTAGCTTACCCACGATGGATGTGAGGCTCACTGGTCTGTAGTTTCCCGGTTCATCCTTGGAGCCACTCTTGTGGAGGGGCACCATATGAGCCATCCTCCAGTCCTGAGGTACACACCCTGAATGTAGTGAAGCATTAAATAGGTCTGCCAAAGGTCCTGCAAGGACCTCTGCCAGCTCCTTCAGTACTCTGGGGTGAATGCCACCTGGGCCTGGCGCTTGTCCACCCTAAGTGCCTTCAAACCCTCTCGAACTCTGCCCTCCATGATTTCCCATTTGTCACCACCCCCGCTACTGCCATTTCTTCACCCGGTGCCACCTCTACTTTTAGCAAATACTGAGCAGAAGTACTCATTTAGCGCCTGCCTATCGCATCTCTGCTTCCACCCAACCCCTCCTTCCTAATCCTTACTATGTGGTCCTTACAGCTCCTTTTCTCCTGATGTACCTAAACAAGTCCTTCTCCCTTTCTTATTGCCTTGTGCCAGCCTGAGTTCAGTAGATGCTTTGGCTCCCCTTACTGCCCTTGTCACCTCCTTCAATTCTGTCAAGTACTCCTCTCTGTTCTCCCTCCTCCCTGTTTTCTTGTACTTTCTAAAGGCAGCTCTTTTCCTCCCTACCTTTTCCATGACCTCCTTGCTCAACCAGCTCGGTTTCTTAGCCCTAGCCTTCTTGCTCTGGGCTTTGCAGCAGGTTTTGGTTGCCTCCACTATCCCCAGCTTTATGAGCTCCCATCTCTGGTTAGTGTCCATACTAGATTGAATTCTGGCCAGGTACCTTTTATCACTTCCCCATCCTCCCAAAGTCAGCCCTCCTGAAGTCCAGCACTCTTGTGCCAGATTCCACTCCTTCCTTGCCCATATCCAATGTGAGCCATACTGAGTGGTGGTCACCCCTGACAGCGGTTCCTCCACTGTAAGTTCTCTCACAAAGTCCCCATTTGCCAGCACAAGGTCAAGGGTATTCCCTAACCTGGTTGGTTCACTGACCATTTGCAGCAGGAAGCTGTCCTAGAAGGCATCCAGCAGTACCTGCTCCCTTCTGTTCCTGGTTGTTGGGGTGCTCCAGTCCACTCCTGGCATGTTGAAGTCCCCCACAATCACCAAACTACCATTCTCGCAGGTCTTCCTTATCTGTCCTGCTAGTTCCCTGTCTAAATCCTCTGAACTGGTTGAAGGGAAGGAGTCAGATGATGGTGGTAAATGGGACATATTCCAAGTAATTGGCAGTGGCCAGTGGGGTGCCACAGGGGTCAGTGATAGGACCAATACTCTTTAACATCTATGTTAGTGACCTAGAAGAGGGTCTGGAGGGATGGCTGTGCCTGTTCACAGATGACACAAAGGTCTGCAATAGGGTGGATTTACCTAGTGGGGTGCAAGCCATGAGGTGGGACCTGGAGAGGCTGGAGAGGTGGTCTGACACCTGAAATTGAAGTTTAATATACAAAACTGCTTGCTGATGCACCTGGGGAGGAAGAATAGGAGGGAAACTTACTCCCTTGGAGGGTTGGTGATTAAGGAGAAGGAAACAGAAAGGGATCTGAGGATTATGGTATTGCGTGACTTCAAGGTGGGCAGCCAGTTTAACAGGGCGGTGGGAAAGGCAAATGGAATGTTGGCCTGCATTGCGAGGGGTTTTAATAACAGGAAGAGGGAGGTGCTTATGCCATTATACAGAACCATGGTCAGGCTGCATCTGGAGTATGGGGTGCAGTTCTGGAGGTCTCACCTGCGAAGAGATGTTGAGCTGATGGAGAGGGTGCAGAGAAAGGCAACCAAAATGGTATGAGGGATGCAGGATGTACCCTATGACAGAAGATTGAGAGGGCTGAATTTGTACCCTCTGGAGACTGGGGGGGGGACATGATTGAGACCTTTAAGTATCTGAAAGGAATAATAAGATAGAGGGTAACAGCTTGTTCAAATTGAAGAAGGGAGCAAACACGAGGGGACATAGCGTCAAACTGAAAGGTGGGCAATACAGAGGTTAATGTCAGGGGGACATTTTTCACGGAGCGGGTGGTGGAGGCCTGGAACAAGCTGCTGGAGGAGGTAGTGGCAGCTGAAATGGTGGAGGGGTTCAAGAGGGCTTGGGATAGATTTAAGGGGTTGGGGAAAAGAGGGTGGAAGCATAACAGAAGGGGGGAGGTAGGGTGTTGGGCAGACTAGATGTGCCGTGGTGCCTTTCTCTGCCATCATATTTCTGTGTATCTGTGTATCCCTCAGCATATTTAATGTTCTGTACCTGGTACAAATGAGGAATAATGTACCATAGGAGTATAAAAGACTCTGCATATACATAGCTAAAAATAGTAATCCTGAATGAAGCTAGCCTTAGAATAACAGACAGCCAAAATATACTTATGTTTCTATTGTATCTCTATTTATTTCAGCTCCAAAAAAACTTTGAAAATGAGGATCTGGACCTTGAGGGAGGTTTGATGTCTGGTTGAGGCGGTGCGGACAAAAGGAAATCCACGTGTGCTCACGAGGAGCACGAACAGGAGGCTGGACGCCATGTGGCGGCGTATAAATATGCATCTGAGCCACCGCTTTCACGTGCGGAACAAGACGGTTCAGATGTGTAAATGCAAGTGGAAACTAATGAGCCAGCATTTCTACCAGCTTAAAAATAGGGAGGAAATACCAGATAATGATGTGAATTGGTACTACATTGCCCATGAAATGTGGGAAACTGCGGGTAAGGGAATCACCTATCATGCCGTAAGTATACAAGCAATATTCTACTCCTCATAATCCGTACGACAGATTCAATAATTATGTACACTAAAAGTTGCTAGCACTATGCGTTATTACATGTTATATTAATAGTACAAGAGATAAATGTACAGAAGGTATCATACCTGTAGTACTTTGCCTTTCAAAAGTTGTCATTAGCAATAATAAGCATTTATTTGTGAATGTTACCAGAGTGTGAGCATCACTATTTGTAATAGAATTATTCCTCTGCATGCTGTTCATATTGTATGTGTCTTACAGTACAGTCATTGTCTTGTACTGTAAAATATTAAAATCATTTTACTGCAAAGTGTAGCATGTTATGTAACTGAAGATACCTGAGTATCTTATTGCAGATGAAACTTAGGGTAGAGTGCAGGTAGCCAGTAAGTGACAGAATAATAAAGACATGACATTTCTTAATCAACAGAAAATATAGTCAATAATTAAACCACTATCTACTGAAGTTGTGGGATAACGTAAATACCAATTTAAAGATGTATTATTATTCATTAACAAGACATCACAGGTGCTCCCCACCTCAGGCAGAGGTGGTACCAGGCTGAGGCTGTGGAGGGTGCCGAGTCTGACTCCGAAAGCATGATCATCATCGAGTCAGCAGGTAAGAAAAATATATAACAACAATAAGAATAACTGATTACCTGGTGTATGGGGGGCATTGTCTGGCTGAGGCCATAGAGCTCATCTGTGTGCTAACTTGTATGCAGCTGGTATCAGAGAGGTATACCGCTCACGTCTATGGCTTCAGTTGGGCTGTAGCTCCACACTCAGTATCCAGTACATGGTCTGTGGGGGGGAGGGGATTGCCTCGCTGAAGCCGTCCAAGTTCATGGCTTTATTGGGGCTGTGGGTGTACATTCAGCATCCAATTTCTGGTGTGTGGCGGGGTTGGGGCATTGTCTGGCTGAGGCCGTGCAACTCCTCAGTGTCCTAACTTCTGTGCAGCTGGTATCATGGAGGTATACCACTGATGTCCATGGCTTACTTGGGCTCTGGCTCTGCACTCAGGATCCAATACCTGGTCTGAGTGGATGGGGGCATTGCCTGGCTGACACCAAGCAACTTCTCAGTGCCCTGTTTTGTGCACCTGGCATCAGGGAGGTATAATGATAATGTTTATGGCTTTAGTTGGGCTGTGGCTCTGCACTCAGGATCCAATACCTGGTGTGTGGGAGCGGGGGCATTGCCTGGCTGAGGCAGTGCAACTCTTCAGAATCCTAACTTCTGTGCAGCTGGTACCAGGGAGGTATACCGTTGATGTCCATGGCTTTACTTGGGGTCTTGCTCTGCAGTGAGAATTCACTACCTGTTCTGGGAGGGGTGGAGGCATTGCCTGGCTGACACCATGCAACTCCTCAGTATACTAACTTGTGTGCAGCTGCTGTTAGAGAGGTATACCATTGTAGCTATGACTTTAGTTGGCTGTAGCTCTGCAGTCAGGATACAATACCTGGTGTGAGAGCGGTGGGGTCAACACATGACTGAGACTGCGCAACTCTTCAGTGCCCTAAGTCTGTGCATCTGATATCAGAGAGCTGTACCATTGATGCCTATACCTTTAGTTGCCCTGTCTCTGTACTCAGAATCCAATACTTGGTCTGTGAGGCATGTGGGGGTATTCCCTGGCTGAGGCTGTTCAACGGCTCACTGTTCTAACTTGTGTGCAGCTGGTATCAGGGAGGTATATCGTTGATGACCATGGCTTTACTTGGGCTGTACCTCTGCACTCAGGATGCAATACCTGGTCTGTAGGGGGTGGGAGGATACCTCTCAACTGTACCACATTACGAGGAACGTTCCTCATTTTACTTCACAAAAACTCCCTGTTCCACATTGTGAGGACTTTGTCCATATTCAGTATTAACATTTTAAAGCAAAAATCTATAGTAAATGATGCAAAAATTATATTATTCACATAATAACAGACTTTCTTAACATAAATTCAAACATTTTAATAGTGTTCTGAGCTTCCTAGGTAAAGATTTGATTAAGTGTTCCACATTTTGCTCATTTGTTCCACATTTTGAGAGGCAATGTTCCACATTTGGGGGACAAAAGGTTGGGAGGTATGGGTGGGAGCATTGCATAGCTGAGACCTTACAATGGCTCACTGTCGTAATGTGTGTGCAGCTGGTATCAGGGACATATACCATTGGTGTCTATGGCTTTCTTTACTTGGGGTGTGGCTCTGCACTCAAGATCTAATACCTGGTGTGTGGGGGGGGTGGAGCCATTGCATGGCTGAGGTCATGCAATTCCTCTGTGTCCTAACTTGTGTGCAGTCAGTATCTTTTAGGTATACCGTTGATGTCCATGGCTTTAGTTGGGCTCTGGCTCTGCACCGAGGATCCGGTACCTGGTCTGCGAGGGGTGGGGGTATTACCTGGCTGACACCGTGCAATACGCAAGTGTCCTAAGTTGTATGCAGCTGCTGTCAGGGAGGTATGCCATTGTTAGCTATGGCTTTAATTGGCTGTAGCTCTGCAGTCAGGATACAATATCTGGTGCAAGGGGGTGGGGGCATAGCATGGCTGAGGCTGTGTAACTCTTCAGTGTCCTAACTTCTGTGCACCTGGTATCAGGAAGCCATACCATTGATGTCTATAGCTTTAGTTGGACTGTCTCTGTACTCAGGATCCAGTTCCTGGTCTGTGTGGGGAGGTATTCCCCTGGCTGAGGCCATGCAACTCCTCACTGTCCTAACCTGTTTGCAGCTGGTATCAGGGAGTTATATCGTTGATGTCCATGGCTTTACTTGGGCTGTAACTCTGTAGTCAGGATCCAGTACCTGGTCTGTGGGGGTGGGGGCATTGCCTGGTTGACACCGTGCAACTGCACAGTGTCATAACTTCTGTGCATCTGGTATCAGGGATACCCACAGAGAACTGTTGTAAACATATATAACTGCCAAAATTCATTAATATTTTTCTATGATGGTGTTAATCCTTACCCTTCATGCTATTATGTCATAGTAACATACCAACACAGATTAAAGACAATGCCAGTTTTGATTTACATTGACATAGAAATGCCATCTGTATTCAAAAATGTGTATATATTATTTCTAGCAGCTGGGGAGACTGAAGAACATTGGTCAGTGCATGCTGTAAAGCAGGAGACAGACAGCAGTGCTGACCATAAATGTTGTAACATAGTGCACACAGTTGTGGCAAACTTAAAAACGTATTGCTTGTACATCTTCTTTTCTATTTGGTGGTTA
This sequence comes from Neoceratodus forsteri, assembly GCA_016271365.2. Lineage (NCBI taxonomy): Eukaryota > Metazoa > Chordata > Ceratodontiformes > Ceratodontidae > Neoceratodus > Neoceratodus forsteri. The sequence continues at coordinate 490,383,301 of CM057457.1, forward strand.
AATGGTGTCTAATAACATCTTTCAAACAACGTGAAGTCTTGCTGTTATTCTGACATATGCAGTTAGGTCCTGCCTTTCAGCTGCCCTGGAGAACAAAGAGTTAAACTTTCCATGACCAGCATGGAATGTTCCCCACAAGCTCGGCTGAAGCCCCTGTCTGCTGTTGTTTAAACTCCAACCATCAGATTCTTTACTCCGCCTCACTTAACAGTTACTCCGGAGATTTCTCCTTTGCTCGGTTCAAAAAAAGTCAGTTAAAGTGTCGTTTTTCGCTCGGTTCTACCGAATTTCTGCTTCCGAATCTGTCGGTTTAAGTCTCTGTCTGTGGTACCGTGAGTACTAGATAGGTTTTACATTTAGTTTCTGTGTGGAACTTGTAAATTTTGGATCGGTTCGGCTGAACCGATCAGTTTAGTCTTTTAAGTTTGTGAATTTATTTAGACTGTGGTAACCGGTCCGTATCAGTTCTAAAAAAAACAGATTTAATTACATTTTTTTTCCCAAGACCCGTAACACGGTCAGGAACCGATAGGGGAGTCCTGCCTGGCGGATTGCCAAAAAAAGAGTAAGTTTTGGATAGGATTGGCCATGTCTGAGAAACCCAAGAAAAAAGGCCCACTGGGTTTCAACACTGCAGTGTGTGTGGGGAGGCCTTTGCTAAGGCTGATCCCCACACCACCTGTGTTTATTGTCTGGGGTTTGACCACCTCGATTCAGACTGCCAAATTTGTAAGAATTTTCCCAAAGCTACCCTGGATAAGAGAGTAGGTAGACTTAGGGAAAGGGAGGCCGAAAACTCCACTGACCCGGATGGCCAGCCCGGTTTGGTTCTGACTGGACCAGAAGGAGTGCCCTCTGACCAGGGCGATACTTCTTCGGGCAAAAGGAAAGCCGATTCTGAGGAGTCAGTTCCGGTTAAAAGAAAGAGAAGAGAAAAATCATCCGGTTCGGATCCAGAAATTCATACTTCGACTGCTGATGAGATAGCTAAAGCGATAAGGATAGTGCAATCGCTAACTTCGGTTCTGGCCGAACTGGCACCATCTGGCAGGGGCTCGGTTGGGTCAGTTCCCCTGGTTCTGGATTACACTTCAGAAGAATTTTATGAACTGGAGGAGGAGGGTGAGTATGAGGATGATGATGGTGATAATGAAAGTCTGGATGTGCCTTTTGAAACGGACATCTCCCCAGACAGACCTGCAGGTGTTTCTCCTCCTAGGCTTTCTGAGTCCCCTTCCCACTTTATGTTTTATAAAAAAGTGGCTGAAACCCTCCAGATTCCAATGGAAGAAGCAGTGGAGGATCAGGAGGAGCCTGATTTTGTTGAAATGATGGACATCCCAGAGTCCAGGAAGCTGTCTATTCCCCTCCATAAATCTTTTGGGAAACAGACAAGTAAAATTCTAAAGACTCCTAACTCCATACCTCCTGTGGACAGACGAATGGATAAGAAGTACACCCTTTCAGGCTCGGACATGGAGTTCCTTTCTCACCAATGCAGCCATGTTGGGGTAGTGCAGGCTGTTGCCTGTTTTAAGGCAAATATCTCCTTGGCATCACCCCCCCCCCACAGAAAAGGACTCCAGGAGGATTGATGCCATGGCAAAGAAGCAGTACATGGCAGCATATTTGGGACTCAGGCAGGCTAACTATATGGCCCACACAGCTAGATACCAGAAGTCCAGATGGGACACTGTTCTGGCTCTGGCTAAACAGAACCCTGACCAGCTTGCCAAGGAGCTGGAGCAGGTGGCTGCAGATGGGATTGAAGCATCCAAGGTGCAATTTCATGCTGCTGTGGGCTCCAATGATGTTTCATCTAGAGTCATGGCTACCTCTGTGGCCCTTTAGAGGATGGCTTGGCTCAGGTGTACTAGCCTTTCACAGGATACCCAGGCTAAGGCCATGGATTTCCCTGTCATTGGTAATTCTCTGTTTGGGGAGCAGACGGAGAACTACAGTACATGAAAAAGATGGACGAGTACAGGACCACCTACAGGAGTGCTCAGGCCAAAGAAAGGCAAGCCACTCCTCAAAGGCAGCAGTCCAGGAGCAGGCCTTCTCAAAGGCCTTTTTACCAAGCCCAGGCCTCCTCTTCTTCCTTTGCTCAGAGGGGGTTCTTCAGAGGGAGAGGCAAATGGGGAATGAGTAGGCCTGCTTCCACCCCTCAGCCTAAAGCCCCTGCCAAGCAGACACCTTGATGGGTCTGCCAGGGCTGATTCTCCAATACCTGTAGGGGGCAGGCTGGCTTATTTTGTCCAGGACTGGAAGTCTTGACATCAGACAAGTGGGTCCTGGAAGTAGTAAGCCAGGGACTGGTTCTCAGCTTCAAAAAATTTCCCAAGATGAGAACCAGATCCTTTCCACCTACAAATCCATCAGAGACCCTTGCCCAGGAGGCAGAGGTTTCTTCCCTCCTGGCTCTCAGAGCTATAGAAAAGGTTCCTACCCTACACAAGGGCAAAGGATTGTACTCCAGGTACTTCCTAACCCCCCCAAAAATAGGAGAATGGCAGCTCATCCCGGATCTAAGATATCTGAACAAGCACCTTTTAAAACCAAAGTTCAAAATGATGACTCTGGGAATAATTCTGCCCTCTCTAAGGCCAGGGAACTGGCAAGCCTCCCTGGACCTCAAAGATGCCTATTTTCACATTCCCATCAGGTGCTCCCACAGAAAGTACCTCAGGTTTAAGTTGCCCTCAGGCTGCTATCAATTCAGAGCAATGTCCTTTGGCTTAACATCGGCCCCAAGGGTGTTCACAAAGTGCCTGGCAGTAATGGTTGCTTTCTTGAGGAGAAAAAAAACTCAATTTTTCCATACTTGGATGACTGGCTCATAGTGGGTCAGTCCCCAGACCAAGTCAAGTCGCATCTGCAAAAAACTCAGCAAGTGCTCACTTCCTTAGGATTCCTCCTCAACCTTCCAACATTAGTTCTCAAGCCAGTACAGCTTCTCACCTTCATAGGGGCAGAGCTGGATACAATAAAAGCAAGAGCCTTCCTTCCCATGGACAGGGTAAGGACCCTTATAGAACTGGCCTCTTCATTCACCCTTCAGGTGTCTTGACCAGCAAGGCATTTCCTGCAGCTTCTGGCCACATGGAAGCCTCTACAGCAGTGGTCCAGGGAGCAAGATTTCAGATGAGGGACATTCAGTTCCACTTTAGAGCCTTCTGATCTCAAAGAAAGGATTCCCTTACCAAGCTAGTTCCAGTGACTCGAACCCTGATCCAGGCTTTGCAATGGTGGTAGGATCAGGACAATTTGAGGCAAGGAGTTCCTTTTGTCGCTCAGTCTCATTCAGTGGTACTCACCACAGATGCCTCCCTGCTGGGCTGGGGAGCCCACCTGGGGGATCTTACCACCCAAGGGCTGTGGTCACCTCAAGAATCTCTGCTTCACATCAATCTCTTGGAACTCAGAGCAGTGTTTCTAGCACTGCAAGCCTTTTCCAGATCCATACAGAACAAGGTGGTCCAGGTCATAACAGACAACTCCACCACCATGTGGTACATCAACAAGCAGGGAGGCACTCTGTCTACAGCCTTGTGCACAGAAGCAATGAAGTTGTGGTCTCTGGCCTATTCCCTGCAAACCTCTCTGATAGCAGTTCACCTCCCAGGGAAGGACATTGTCTTGGTAGATGCTCTGAGCAGAATATCCTAGGGCCATCATGAATGGACCCTAGATCCCGTAGTTTTGAAGGTGATTTTCTCGAGATGGGGCACTCCACAGATAGACCTTTTTGCAGCCCCAGACAATCACCAACTTCCTCTCTTTTGTTGCAGACCCCCAGTCTTGGGCACAGCCCCCTGGATGCTCTGATTCTGGATTGGGAAGGGAAATTCCTGTATGCTTCCCCCCCTTCCCTCTCCTGTTCAAAGTATTTGTCAAGAACAGGTCACAACCATGCAAAGTGATTCTGATTGCTCCAGACTGGGCCAGACAGCCCTGGTATCCCCTGTTGCTGTCCCTAGCAGTCTACCCTCCCTTGTCTCTTTCCAGGAATTACAACCTGTTAACCTCCTCTCAGGGGAGGATTTGGTACCCGGACCTCAAGTCTCTCAATCTCAAGGCATGGCTCTTGAAGAGTTAGAGTTTGCTGATCTGCATCTTTCTCAAGGGGTTCTGGACATCCTCAAGGCCTCTCGAAAGCCTTCCACCAAAAAGACTTACAACTCCAAATGGAAAAGGTTCACATTTGGTGCTCTAATAAGCATATTTCTCCAGAATCTGCTGGGTTGCCTACAGTTTTGGACTATATGGTCCATCTTAATGGCTTAGGACTTAGGCCTGCTATACTTAAAGTGCATTTGGCAGCTGTTGCTGCCTTCTTGTGAGTAGGCAAGCCCTATCCTCTCTCAGCTCATCCTGTGTTTTGTAAGTTCTTCAAGGGATTGCTGCACACCAATCCCCCCTTTAGGGACCCTGCTCCTGCTTGGGACCTTAATGTTTGCATTGCTCAGCTTATGCAACCTCCCTTTGAGCCCTTGTCCTCTGCAGATCTCAAGTACTTGACTTGTAAAACTGTGTTTTTGGTAGCCATTACCTCTGCCAGGTGTATCAGTGAATTGCAAGCCCTGTCAGTGGAGTCTGATTTCATCTCTTTCCACAGAGATAGAGTGGTCCTAAGAACTAACAGGAAGTTTTTGCCTAAGGTGGTTTCAGATTTCCACCTTAATCAGTCTATGTCTCTCCTTGTTTTCTTCACTGACTATTCCTCCTCTGGAGAGAGGAGGCTGCACAGCTTGGATGTTAAAAGGGCCCTCAGCTACTACATACAGTGCACCAAGGGTCACAAGTTTGAGTCCCTCCTTTTGTTCCTCACATATGGAGAGGTTGGTAAGGGCAAACCTGCCACTAAGAGATCTATTGCCAGGTGGATTGTCTCTTGTATACAATTCTGCTATGAGAAACTGGGTAGAACCCCACCCTCAGGCCTGAGGGCTCACTGTACTAGAGGTACAGCTTCTTCCCTGGCTGCTGTCAGGAATATTCCTATCTTAGAAATTTGTCTAGCAGCCACCTGGAAAACAGTCCATACTTTCACCAAGCGTTACTCTCTGGATATCCAGGCTAGGAGTGATGCTTGGTTTGGCACAGCTGTACTTCAGAGCCTATTCCCAAAGTAGGTTCTGTCCCTCCTCCATGGAGGTACTGCTTGGTAGTCTGCATATGTCAGAATAACAGCAAGACTTCATGTTGTTTGAAGAAAAAATTACCTTAGTAATGTTGTTTCTTCTAATGGAGTCTTGCGGTATTCTGACCCCCCGCCTCCCCTCTCAGAACCTGTTTTTTTGGGATGTGGGTGGGCAGCAGCAGTGTTGGCACTCTAGGGGTGTCCCTTTTTCACCCTCCTTTATTTTGGGTGAGTGTTGTGTTTTGTTTTTTGGGTTTCCTGACTTGAGTCTCTGCTTTGAAACCAAAAAAAATTTTTAATAAATTTAGTTGCCAGTTGGCTAGTGTGAGTTTTACAGTTTCCACATAGAACTTCTAGTGAGTATTGTTCGTAAAGATCTGATGGTTGGAGTTTAAACAACAGCAGACAGGGGCTTCAACCGAGCTCACAGTGAACATTCCATGCTGGTCATGGAAAGTTTAACTCTTTGTTCTCTGTGGCAGTTGAAAGGCAGGGCCTAACTGCATATGTCAGAATACAGCAAGACTCCATTAGAAGAAACAACATTACTAAGGTGAGTATTTTTTTCTTAGTTGATATCAGTGGAGAGAAAACATCAATGCTAATGCCTTTACTTGGGATATGCCTCTGCACTCAGGCTCCAATACCTGGTCTAGAGGGGGTGGGGACATTGCCTGGCTGATGCCATGTAGCTTCTCAGTGTCCTTAGTTGTGGTCAGCTGGTATCAGGGAGGTGCAACGTTAATGTTTACAGCTCCTATCAGGTGACTATTACATAAATGGTTGTCGCTGTAGTTTGAACGTAACTCTGCACTCGTGATCCTATACCTGATCTTGGCGGGTGCGGCACTGTGGCTGACAACATGCAAGTACTCAGTGTCCAAACTACTGTTCACCTGCTCTCAAGGGGATATTACATCAGTGTTTATGCCTTCACTTGGGATGTCGATCTGCACTCAGAATCCTGTACCTGATCTTGGGGGGGGGCACCGTCTGGCTGAGGCATGCAAAGAGAGAGTCAGTGTACTAACTTCTAATCAGCTGCTATCACAGGGATATCCCATCAATGTTTATGCCTTTACTTGTGATGTGCCTCTTCAGTCAGCATCCTATACCTAATGTTGTGGGGTGGGGGGGGCACTCTCTGGCCGAGGGCATACATAACAAACTAACTCAGTATCCTAACATCTTTTCACCTGTTATCAGGTGGATATAACATCAGTGTTGATGTCTTTCCTTGGCATATGCCTCTCCAGTCAGGCTCCAATATCTGCTCTAGGGATGAGTAGGGACATTGCCAGGCTGAGGCAGTGCAGCTCCTCAATGACCTAACTTGTGTTCACCTGGATCATGGAGTTGTATCGTTAATATTTATGGCGTTAACGTTAGTGTAGCTCTGTACTCAGGATCCTGTACCTGATCTTGGTTACGTGAGAACACTGCCTGCTCAGGCTGTGCAAGTGCTGAGTGTTCTAACTTCCATTCATGTGGTACAGAAGGATGCAGTATTAATGTTTCTGCCTTTCCTTGGGATGTGGCTCTGCCGTCAGTATCCTGTACGTTATCTTGTGGGTTGGGGCACTGTCTGACTCAAGCCATGCAAGCAATCAGTGTCCTAACTTCTGTTTAGCTGGTATCAGGGGATATAAATTAATGTTATGCCTTTACTTGTACTGTGGCTCTGCACTCCAGATCCTGTACCTGATCTTGGGGGGTGTGGACTGTCTGGTGATGGCATGCAAGTACTTGGTGTCCTAACTTGTGGTAAGCTGGTATTAGTGGTCTGTAACATAAATGTTTATGCCTTTACTTGGGATGTGACTCTGCATTCAACACTGCATACCTAATGTTGTCTGGGTAACGGCGTCAAGTACTCACTGTCCAAACTTCTGGTCAGGAGGTATCAAGGGGATGTTCCATCAATGTTTATACCTTTACTGTGTGTGCCTCTCCATTCGGCATCCTGTAGCTCATCAGTATCCTAACTTACCTGCAGCTGGAATCAGGCAGCTATACCACTGATGTCTATGGCTGTACTTGGCCTGTGGCTCTGCACTCAGGATGCAATACCTGGTCTGTGGAGGGTGGGAGCATTGTCTGGCTCAGCATGCCATGCCTCAGTGTCCTAACTTGTGTGCAGCTGTTAGCAGCAAGAGCTACCAGTGATGTCAATGGCTTTAGTTGGGCTATGGCTCTGCACTCAGGATACAATACCTGGTCTGTAACAGGGTGGTGGCATTGCCTGTCTGAACCCATGCTACTCATCAATGTCCTAACTTGTGTCCAGCTGGTATCAGGCAGGTCTACTATTTGTGTACATGCCTTTAGTTGAGATATGGCTTTGCACTCAGGATCCAGTACCTGGTATGTAAAGGCAGGTTGTATTGCCTTGCTGAGGCTGTGCAATTCCTCCATGTCCTAACTTCTGTGCAACTGGTATCAGGGAGATATAACATCAGTGTTTATGCCTTTGCTTGTGTTGTGACTCTGCAGTCAGAATTCTGTGCCTGATCTTCTGGACTGTGTGTCACTTTCTGACTGAGGTCATTCAAGTAGTCAGTGTCCTTATTTCTGTTCACCTGCTATCAGGGAGATATTACACCAGTCTTATGCCTTTACTTGGGATGTGGCTCTGCACTAAGTACGCTGTGCACTGTCTGCCTGAGGCCATGCAGGTACTCAGTGTCCTAATTTATAGTCAGCTGGTTTCAGAGATATATAACATCAATGTTTATGCCTTTACTTGAGATGTGGCTCTGCACTCAGGATCCTGTACCTGATCTTGGGGGGGGGGGCTGGTAGTCACTATCTGGCTGAGGACATGCAACAACTCAGTGTGCTAACTTATGTACAGCTGGTATCAGGTGGCTATAACATCAGCATTCGTGCCTTTACATGGGATGTGCCTCTCCACTCAGGGTGCAATTCCTAAGCTAGCGGGGCTTTGGTCATTGCCTGGCTGAGCCCATGCAGTTCCTCAGTCTCCTATCTTGGGATGTAGTTGTGCAGTCATAAGCCTGTACCTGGTCTTGGCAGGTAGGGGGTGGCAATGCCTGGCTGAGACCATGCAAGTACTTAGCTTCCTAACTTCAGGCAGCATGGGCAGAGATTGTTCACCTCAAACTGCATATTCAAGAGGAAATATATTATAAGAACCACCCGCCATTTCCCCAACATAGAAACATAGACTTTGACAGCAGATAAGGACCGCTTGGCCCATTTAGTCTGCCCATTTCTCTACCTACAGGAAAAGCTGCAGATCCTAGTTAACCAACAGCCTATTTCTTCCTACCCCTCACAAGAATTGCCTTATGTCTGTCCCATGCATTCTTGAATTCTCCCACAGTTTTAGAGTCCACAACGTCCTCAGTAAGGCTGTTCCATGCATCCACTACCCTCTCTGTGAAAAAATACTTCCTCACATTGCCCCTGAATCGATCCCCCCTCTACCTTTAAATTGTGTCCTCTTGTTCTTTCATGTCTATTTTTCTGAAAGATATCACCCTCTTGGACTTTGTTGATTCCACCTGAGGTACTTAAAAGTTTCTATCATGTCCCCCTCCACCTTTTTTCCTCAAGGGTATACATATTAAGCTCTTTTAGTCTCTCCTTGTATGGCTTCTCTTGCAGACCCTGCACCATTCTAGTTGCCCTCCTCTGGACTGCCTCTATCCTGCCTATGTCCTTGCAGAGGTGGGGTCTCCAGAACTGGATGCAGTACTCCAGATGGGGTCTCACCAACTGTCTGTACAGAGGGATAACAACTTCCTGTTTTCTGCTGCTGATGCCTCTCCCTAGGCATCCCAGTATACCCCAAGCCCTCCCTACTGCCTTCTCACATTGCTTACTAACCTTAAGTTCATCTGCTATGATTACCCCATGTCCTTTCCATTTTTGTTGCTGTTACTACCTCCCCCCATTGTGTAATCTTCCCCGTTTTTTGTTTCCCAGGTGAATTATTTTGCACTTCTTTGCATTGAATCCTAGCTGCCATACTTCCGACCATGCCTCCAACCTTGCCAAGTGCCTTCTCATCCTTTCCATGCCTCCTTGTGTATCAACCCTGTTGCAGATCTTTGTGTCATCTGCAAAGAGGCATACTTTTCCTTCTAGTCCCTCTGCAATGTCACCTATTAAGACATTAAAAAGAACTGGACCCAGTACTGAACCCTGTGGTACCCCATTAGTAACTCCTTTTTCTTCAGCGTCAACTCCATTTACAAGTGCCTTCTGTGTCCTGTTGTCCAGCCAATGTTTTACCCAGACTACCACCGTGGGATCCTCTCCCAGGCTGGTTAATTTCATTATTAATCTTTTGTGTGGGACTGTGTCAAATGCCTTGCTAAAGTCTAGGTAGGCCATATCCACAGCCCCTCCCTGGTCTACTACTTTGGTCACCCTGTCAAAGAAATCTATTAGATTCGTCTAACACGACCTTCCCACTGTGAACCCATACTGCCTTGGGTCCTGTGCCCCACAGGCCTCTAGGTACTCAACAATTCTTTCCTCAGAAGTGATTCTGTCCAACAGAAGCACCTAGACCGCAGAGGGTAGTTGGTCCAGGAGGTTGGCAGGTGGTTAGGGGGGCAAATAGGGTGCCCATCACTCGGTGCTCTCCAGCATATTACCTCCATAAATCATATAAAAAACTACAAACAGTTATCTCCCTTTACCTCTGAAATCAAACAAAGGGGCAGAGGACACAACAGAGCAGGACACTGCAGCACAGGAACTAGCACAACAAAACTCACCCAAAATAGGAACCAAAACAAAAAAAGCAAAAAGGAAATCCAAAAAACTTGTGATCAAAGAAGACGCCATGATTCAGGGAGTCGATACCTATCTCCATCCAGAGGGAATGGTCAGATGTCTGTCAGGTACATCAACATGGAGAGACACTGACTGCATTGCTAAAATTGCTTAGGAAGCAGGAGAAAACACTGACGTCCTGGTACACATAGGGACTAGCGATCTCACCAGTTGGTCAGTTGTGGAGACCAAAGAACACCTGGCCAGGCTGGGTGACAAACTATCATCCATTTCATCCAGCATTTCCTTCTCTGAGATCCTGCCAGTCTGGGAGAGGGGGGGAAGATGGATGGAAGGTCAGAGAAGGTGAGATAGGGGAGTTAAACATGTGGCTCAAGGGTTGGTGCCAGGATAAAGGACACAACTTTGTAGGGAACTGGTAACAGTTTTGGGAGCGAAAGTTCTTTAAATTTAATGGACTGCATCTGACTAAGGAGGCAGTCAGTGCATTGGGGCAGAAGTTTGATGTCTTTGCAGAATATTTAAACTAGTAAATGGGGAGAGGGGTACAACATCCCACACATTGAATGGGAAGAACACCCCCTCCCTCAGCAAGTGGTCAAACAGGAGTTTAGCATGTTTGTAGTTCATTTGCATCACCTGGTAAGGAAAAAGGTCCATCTCCCCATACGATGTACAGGGGACATGCCAGACCTCACTCAACAACTAACAAATAGAACTCAAGTAGATGGCAGATAAGGACTGCAAGGCCCATCCAGTCTGCCCATTTCTTTTTCTACCTTATAAATGAGCCATCGGCCTTTGCTCTGTCAATGGCCTATCTATTCATACTCATCTGTATTGTTCCCTTATGCCTGTCCCATACATATTTGAAGCCCTACACTGTACTCATATCTACCACTTCCTGAGGTAGGCCACTCCATGCATCCACCACCCTTTCTGTGAAAAGGAACTTCCTCACGTTACCCCTTAATTTGCCTCCCTCTTATCTCATGCTGTGTCCTCTTGTCCTGTTGTTTTTCTTATGTTAAAACATGTTAGCCTCTTTCACCTTGTTAATGCCCTTAAGGTGTTTGAATGTTTTGACCATATCACCTCCCTCTTTCTTTTGCTCTAGGGTATACATACAGAGTTCTGTTAATCTGTCCTCATATGTTTTCTGATGCAGTCCCTGCATCATTTTGGTTGCCCTTCCCTGGACAGCTTCAGTTTGGTTAATGTCCTTGTGAATGTGTGGCCTCCAGTACTGCATGCAGTACTCCAGATGGGACCTAACCAGTGTCTTGTAAAGAAGGATTATTACCTCCCTCTTCTGACTTGTGATACCCCTACTAATACACCCCAACATCCCCTAACCTTACCTACTGCTTTAGTGGTCTGCTTAGATGATTTCAGTTCATCGGTGATGATGATGCCCAAGTTTCTTTCTTCCTTTGTGACTGCCAGTAACTTTTCTCCCAGCCTATAGGTGGCTTCAGGGTTTCATAGATACATAGATGCATAGACGGTGTCAGTAGATAAGGGCCTATGGCCCACCCAGTCTGCTCACTTGAGCTTGTAAGTTCAGTTTATGTTTTCCTAGAAGTCTGTTGCCTCATACCGCTGACCTCCAGAATTCCTTTATGTCTATCCCACGCATTCTTAAATCCCGTGATTTTTTCAGCCCCCACCACTTCCTCTGGCAGGGTGTTCCACTTGTCCACCACCCATTCTGTGAAGAAATTCTTCCTCACATTTCCTCTGAATCATCCTCCCTCCAACTTCATCCCATGCCCTCTAGTCCTGGAACATCTTTTTTGCTTAATAATAGTATATTCCTGTACTCTGTTCCTCCCTTGTATGTCTCTATCATGTCCCCTCTCTCCCTCCTCTCCTCCAGGGAGTACATATTCAGTTCCTTCAACCTGTCCTCATAGGACTTGTGATGCTATCCATGCACCATCTTTGTTGCCCTCCTCTGAACCTTCTCTTTCCTGTCTATGTCCTTACATAGGTAAGATCTCCAGAACTGTACACTGTACTCCAGGTGGGGCCTCACTAGTGTCTCGTATAGTGGAATTTTGACCTCCCTTTTCTTGCTGGTGATGCCCCTGCCTATGCATCCCAGCATCCTATTTGCTTTTCCTGCTGCCTTGTCACACTGTTTCCCTACCTTGAGGTCATCAGAGATGATAACCCCAAGATCCCTTTCCTGCTTGGTGCATGTTATATCCTCCCCCAACTGATATATTGTGCCAGGCTTTTTGTGCCCCATGTGTATTATCTTGCACTTCTTTGCATTGAATTTCAACTGCCAAACCCCTGACCATTCTTCAAGTTCTGCAGGTCACTTCTCATTCTGTCTACTTCCTCTGGTGTGTCTACTCTGTTACAGAGCTTTGTGTCATCAGCGAACAGTGAAATTTTGCCTTCTAGGTCCTCCACAATGTCACTGATGAAGATGTTGAACAGAACCGGTCCCAGCACTGATCCCTGTGGTACCCCACTGTTCACTCTTCCCTCTGTGGAGTGACAGCCATTTACCACCACCCTCTGTGTCCTGCCGCCCAGTCAGTTACCTACCCACTACACTACTGTCCTGCCTGCACCCATATTCCCCAGTTTGTGTAATAGTCTTCTATGTGGCACACTGTCAAAGGCCTTGATGAAGTCCAGATAGGCCATGTCCACTATCCTCCCCTGATCCACCTCCCTAGTCACCCAGTCAAAAAATTCAATGAGGTTGGTCTGACTTGACCTCCCCCTGGTGAAACCATGCTGCCTTGGGTCCTGTAGGCCACTGACAACCAGATGTTCTGCCAATCTCTCCTTCAGTAGTGTTTCCATGATCTTCCCCATTACTGAAGTGAGGCTGACTGGTCTGTAGTTCCCTGCTTCCTCTTTGTTCCCACTTTTGTATAAGGGGACTACATCTGCTGTCCTCCAGTATTTGGGTACCTCCCCTGTTTCCAGTGATCTGCTAAACAGAATAGCCAGAGGTTCAGCCACCACTCTCTTAGTTCTTTAAGGACCCTGGGGTGCACCCCATCTTGCCCCATTGCTTTATCAACTCATTACTTCCAGTTCCTTCAGGACCCTTTCTCGTGTTAAGGGACTTGTGTCCATTTCTGCACCATTCTCACCACTTGTACTCCCTTCAGACCCATTACCCTCCTCTTCCTCAGTAAATACTGAGCAGAAATACCTGTTCAGTATGTTAGCTTCACTGTTGTCATCCTTAATGCAGCCCCCATCCTCCCCCTTCAGTCTCACTGTCCCTCCCTTTGCCTTTCTTTTTTCACTTAGGTACCTGTAAAAGGTTTTGTCCCCTCTACCCACTGATTTTGCAATGTGTTCTTCTGTCTGAGCTTTGGTTTCTCTTACTAATGTCCTTGCCTCCCTTTGCTTCTCCTGGTACTTCTCCCTATCCCCTGCTGCCTGTGTCTTATTGTATTGCCTGAATGCAATCTTTTTGGCTTTCACTTTCTTTGCTACCTCTTTGGAAAACCCTAATGGTCTCCTCTTCCTTTCCCTCTTGCCTTTCTCTTCCCTATGTGCACGATCCTGCACTTCTTTGCATTAAACCCCAGTAGCCACTCTTCAGACCATTTTGCTTGTTTATCCAGTACCGTGGGAAGGGTGGGGTGGGTGGGGGCACCAGCCCAGGCGCATACATCCGAGGCGCAACCTCAGTAAAAAAAAAAACAAAAAAAAAAGCGGTGCTAAAAAAAAAATTCTAACTTCTGCCAGCAGGGTGCATCCCCGTGTCACATGGTCTGCGCCTCTGTCTGAGAAAGGTCACATGGTAAACAGACAGTATTTAAGGAAGGGGCACGGGAGTCTCGCGGAGTTGATGAGAGAGGAGAGCAAGACGACGTATGTAGACGTAGAGAGAGAGAGAGAGAGAGACGACGAGGAAAAAAAGTATACTTTAGTGTATGTACTGTACATTACATAACATAACACAGCAGTCTGAGTTTAGACTGCAGAGACTTAGACTTGTATTAAGACTAAGAGAGCAATCTGTATCTGAGCAAGACACAAGCGAGAGGCAGACAGACAGTTGAGTCCAGTGAGATGTTGGCAGTTAAAAATGATGGTGCGCGCCGCGGTATATGTCTTCAGTCGGCACCGAAACCCCAGGCAACACCAACACGATAGTGATGAGCGACATGGCAAACAGATTATTCGTAATCTTCACAGCTTTAGTGTTCACCGTTCTGTGTATCTGGAAGGCCGAAGGCGCAGCAGGTAGCTGGAATTGTTGACTTGTTACCTGTTGAAAAGGATGGATCAGGTGCAGAGCCCGAGCTCTCCCGGCTTTTGGGTGTCTCGGAAGTAAAGTCCCATCGTATATTAGTGGTGAACCACAATATCCTGCATTGTCGGGGGTAGTGCTAAAATGTCCTCTCGTGCCCTTTATTTTACATCCAAGAAAAGTGGTATAGCACATTTTTTACTCATTCCCTGATTTATAAGTGCTGTCAGAACAATTTTCAGGACTTGTCCTGAAATTAGTGTGCTGTAAGGTGGCCACCCCGCTTCAGTCACGTTAGGCAAGGTATGGGGTTGACATGACACGCACATAGCGAGGGAGGGGGCTTTGTAATCATTTCTGTGTTTGTGGTCGACAGCACCGAGTCCGTGAATACAGCAGTGAGGCAGGCTATTCGGACTATACCTCTCAACCTCTTGCCTTGCAAATCAGGGACCGGTCACACACACACACACAAAATAAATTGTAATACCAAATCAAGAAGCTTCCTACAGTGTATGGTTTAATGTTGAAATGCATTTTCTGGTGGAGAACTAGGCTTTTAACAGTGATGTCTGATCACATTTTATGCTTTACATCACTACTTTTCAGAGAGGAACGGGTACATTTTAGGAAGGACACGGAAATTTTCGAGAAAATCGGGGCAGTACCGAAATTAGGGACAATCGAGGGGTATTATTTGGACACTAGAGTAATGGGTGAAAGTAAATTGGTGATACTGGTCGATTACGACCAGTTGCGCATGAAAACCCGAAAGTTATACGGTACCTGGCTGTGCCACAAGTCACGCCTCTTCCGGGCTGGTCACGGAAGGCAAGTTGTCTGAAAAACATAAGAAAAAAGAATTCTAATAAGGGAACGCATTATACAGGGAAACCAACAATAATAACGCACTTAAAACCCAAACGTAGTACATATAACCCAGGGTGGGGGTGGTGGGATGAGCGCCCCCACCGAAGAAGGTAATAATAGCATTGCTTAAATAAGTAGGACACATACCCAAAAATAGGGGTGTGCCGGGGTCACAGCCCCTCAGTGGGCTAAAGTACTTCTAATACAGTGCAGTGCAGAACCCGATTTAGGACATGTTACCCAAATGAGCTAATGTCTGATTAGTTTGTCGTTTACTTTCTTTGTACTGTGCAAATCTCGCAATGTCATGTTCAAGGTGCAAGGTGTTCGTTTTAAACTAGAGAAGTTATTTCAGTTCAGTACGTATGGTCTCTGCTTCATTTATTTCTCTCGGTTAGCCTTTCTGGTAGGTAACACCTGGTTGTCACTCGCACTGTGCCCCGAGACTGTCAGTACTGAGCAGTCTCTGAAAAAAGCAGCGCAGCAAAGCGATCTGGTCGTAATCGATACTGGTCGATTTTGGCCGGTTGCGGATGAAAACCAGAACGTTATATGGTGTATCTAGAGCTTGAGGAAGTGGCAAGTGGGAGTAGGTGACTCGTTTTTCACCGCACATACATGCGCACTGGAGTTAACGGGAAGTGGTTAGCAGCTAACAATGAGACTTGCCGGGTAGATTCCAGCCGCGCCTCTAAACACGGGCGTCCTTATCGGATAGATCTATGTGAATCTGTGCTCGCTCACCTACATCTTATTGACGCTTTGGAGTGATTTTATTAAACTGACTCTGCGGGCTATTAAGCGGCTGAGCAGCGACACCTAGCAGTACTTTTAGGTCATTTATGATTCTGCATGAGCAGTTGCAGTAGGTGGGTCAGCGGAGGCTGTTCCTTCATTTGAGTATGGGGGGGGAGATACCTCTCAAGTGTCCCTGATTTTCAGGGATGTCTTTGATTTCACCTCAAAATTTTACTCTGTCCTTCTTAAAATCTGTGTTCCCCTGACTAAACAGTGATGGTTGTAAGAATAAAATTATGTCAAACAATACAGCTGCAGACTTCTTATTCTTCAGAAAATGTATTGTACACTGAGTCCCTTATTCTGCCAGCTTCCTGAGTGGATAGCACCAATTTTTAAAAACGTGTCCCTGATTTTGGGCCTTTGTCCCTGATTTATGAGGCAGGAGGTTGAGAGGTATTGGGGGGGAGGGGTGTGTGACTGACTGAGGTCCGATTTTTCAAAATGAAAAGTTTTTATAAAACAAAATGGGGATCATGTTTTCTGTGAGGCTAAACAGATCATGGGGACCACAGAGATGGGCACTGCAAAGGGGGCAACGTGATGGGCTCAGGAGCCGGGGGGGCAAGGGGCCTATTGCTACGTAGTACAAGTTCAGAGCTGTTGCCAGTTCTTGGGAAGGGGCTCAGGAGCCTGAGGGCATGGAAGTTGGGGCTTAGGAGCTTGCTGTCAGGGCTGGAGGGAGTGGATGGACATGGTGTGTCAGGAGCTAGATGCCGGGGATGGTGTGCAGGCGTGGGGCTGGGGAAAGGTGCCTGAGGTTAGTGATGTAGGTATGCCAGAGTAATAGGCCTGGGTTAGAAAGGAGCTTTGGAAACTAGAGCCCAGGGTTGGAAGTGGGGACTGTAAGGATGAACATTTGGCTGTTGGTGGTGGAGAGGCAGTAGTATGCCACTGGGGAAGGAGGGTCAGGATGCAAACTGCCAAGGCTTGTGTGTGGAGCTGAGGAGCCTGTTGCCAGGGCTGGTGAGTGAGTGAGTAGGTGGGCGGGCTAGATAGCATGCCCCCATGGGTGTGGGTGTACTCAGGAGCTCAGGTACATGTGTGTGTGTGTGTGTGTGAGAAAAATGTGTAAGGATTAGGAATTGTGTAAGTAAATCCCTTTGTCCTGATTGGCCAAAATTTGGCTATGGCCATGGTCTGAAGAGGGGGCACCACTGATGGCTAAAACTCACTGCCAATCTAGATGCAGCATATTCCATATCCATGTACCTAACCTGATAGGATTTAGATTTTTCAAACAGCAGTGCTATTTTTTTTCTTGTTCATGCTGTGTACTCAATTTCTCAAAATCATAACTATACCAGCACAGAAAGTTGTATTATTTTCATTCTTGCCATTTTTTTAATTCTCTTTGTCACAGTTCTCTACAGTTAATTATTTTGTTACATCCTGACCTTACTGTGACTGTCTGATTGATTCCTTGCCATCCCACAGAGGCCGGGATGACAACCCCCTGTTTTATACTAGCGATGCCTTTCCCTATGCAGAGAATCCACAAGCCCTGGCTCATAACTGCCTTCTCAAATTGCTTGCCTACATTTATGTCATCTTTTGTTTGTGTTGTCTGCAAAGAGGCATACGTTTCCTTCCTCTGCAGTGCACTGCCACTTACATAGATACATAGATACATAGACAGTGTCGGCAGATAAGGGCCTATGGCCCACCCAGTCTGCCCATTTGAGCTTGTAAATTCAGTTTATGTTTTTCTAGAAGTCAGTTGCCCCTTACCCCTGACTTCCAGAATTCCTTTATGTCTATCTCATGCATTCTTAAATCCCGTGATTGTCTCAGCCCCCCCACTTCCTCTGGCAGGGTGTTCCACTTGTCCACCACCCGTTCTGTGAAGAGATTCTTCCTCATGTTTCCTCTGAATTATCCTCCCTCCAACTTCATCCCATGCCCTCTGGTCCTGGAACATCTTTTTCGCTTAAAAGTAGTGTATTCCTGCACTTATAAAGACAGTAAAGAGGACTGATTCCAACCCTATGGTACATGACTAGCAACCCCCCACTTTCTTCTGCATGGACTCCATTCGTTGATTACTATTACCCATCCCTATGTCCTGTTGCTCATTCCTGGCAATTGTTTACCAGGTTACCATCCTGGTATGCACTCCTAGCTGGCTTTCTTGTTTATTAATCATTTGTGACAGTGTGGGACTGCTAGTCTAGGTAGGCCATATCCACAGCCCCTTTTGTTCTACTGACTGGCACCCATATCCCAGCATCCTCCCTCCACTCACCCTCCCTATTTCCAAATTACTTGTAACATGCATGCCCACCTTTAGGTAATCTGAAATGTACTCTGTAATGTGTCTAAGGAGGGGCAGGGCTATCCTTTTCAGTGAAAAATAATAAATATGTATGACTGTAGCTGATAATCTACTGTACTAGACTACTACTTAATGTAATGTGTGGACTTTCATTTTATAGCCAGTATCGAAATTGAGTACAGTCTTCTGCAGACGACTCTTGAGTGGACAAACAGACTTGACTCAGCTGAGTCTCAGTCTTATAAGGTAAGGTAATGGGTTTTTAAATTTGGAATTTGATGTTTTGTGTTATCTTTTACACTCCTATTGTCATGGTATCGATGTGACATACTCAAGAGGGGGTGAACAACCTCTTGACATCACATCGATACCATAGCAACATAAACTTGCAGAAATTGGGACTAGTACTTCCTTTTCTGTATGTGTGTAAGGAGGTGCTTTGCTCTTGAGTGAAAATAGCAATAAATTATGTACTTAATTTAAATGTGAACTTGAGTGTGGACTCCAGACCATCCATCACCATCAGATCAGAGAGTTCCTGTCCTACATAAGTAGCAGCAGTCACCAGAGGCCGTGTGAGGTCACCTTCAACAGTCAGTCTTATTAAAGGTAAGTCAATGTGTTTTTAAATTGGGTGTCGGGTGTATCGTGATCGCATTTCTGTAGCATTGACAGGTAGTTTGTCTGACTGTCCGGGTTGGGGTACGGGCGGGAGTAGGAGGTGTAGGGGTAACGTAGTAATGATGGTTGGAGAGCATGGCAATAAGTTGCTAAGCAATAAGGCACTCCAGAGGTTAGATTAATAGTCAATAACCACTATCTAGGGTCTGGGATGTCGATGTACTATGTACACAACAAGACGGGTGGTCCAGGGGCAATTTTCCCACAGGTTGTAATTAATTGGATGTTAGTTTAACTCCTGTGAGAGCCTTATTGCTATTATAAAAATGTATTCGAAAAGAAAACTGTAACAAGTATAGTTTATGGTTATGAATGTTCTCTGTAGCCTAGAGTTAGAAAGTGACTGGTAATGCTGCATTGTGATTTTAAGCCAGCATTCAAAAACTGTTCATAGAAGAACTTTTTTCTGAAAAGCTGATCTTACAATAATATCAACTGTTTATATAATTTAAACAGAGAGATAGTTGAGAAAAAAGTTCTTCCACCAACAGTTTAGGAATGTTGGCTCAAAATCAGAGTGTAGCATTCCAGTCAGTCAGCAGTGACAGGATGGAAGCCTAAAACTCAGGAAGAATCAAAATGCCATGGTAATCAGGCTGTACATGATGATTAATGTAAGGTTGATCCTAACAGCCAAGCCAGTCAAATGACTTTAGGCTGGGGCTGGATGTATAGCGTAGAGTTTACAGTAATGAGCTGTGAATTTTGACCTTGTTGTCCTCCAGCAGCCTGGGTTTGATTACCACAACCTCCACTTGCATACTGTGTGACTCTTATTCTCAGCAGCAAGTCATTTAACTGCCCAGTGTTCCCAGGTCACCACGAAATGAGGCACTTGTGCCGAGTAGGACTAACCCGGTTAGCAAACTCTAACAATTAAAATATGTGTAATATATATATCTTGCACAATGAAACTGCCTTCTAAGATCTTCAGCATTCTCTCACATGACCGGGTAAATAGATGTACTTAACTTCAGAACACCCCAGTCAATAACCTGTCCCACTTCTTCTGTGGTTATGGTTAAGTCACTCGCTGTGCCTCGTGACACACCACACAAGGCATGGGTAAACTCCAGTAACCCACACCCTGTTTGCCTTATTGCTTACACAAACAGGAAGTTGGATAGGACATTGACTGGGATGCTTTTGAAGTTAGTATGTCACACATATTATACTGTACACTTCTCTCTTCAGTATTTTGTAAAGGAAGGCCTGATTCTTGAAGATGCCACCGAAGAAACCATCAGGGCAGAGTTTAGAAAACTGAGGAAAGCAAGAGAAGAAGAAAATCGAAAGCTCTCCCGCAGTGGCAACATTGGCTTACTAAGTCTAAGGAGCAGGAGGGAAGTTCTGCGACTCCGTCAGTAGCAACACCAATTGACATCGATGAGCCTACCCCTACTAAGACAGATGTTGAGGGCAATATTACAGAAGAAGAAGTAGTTGAAGAAAAAGAAGATGATGATGATGATTGCCAGCCGACACCGTCTGTGTGCAGCTTTGAAAATTATACAGAGGATCCTGCATTAGGAAGTAATGTAGATGCTGTAGCCAGTTCGGTACTCCAACTTAATTTTAATGACCCAACATCATGGCCTGACATGACTGACAAAGTTAGATGTTGCTTGGTGGAACATGGCCCTGACCAAAAGAAAAATGCTGATTTTAGTTTCTCAGCGTCTGATGATGGCAGGCGCTTTTATCGGGATTGGTTCACAAAAATTCTTCCCAATAGAGAGACTGTGGAACGCACATGGCTAATGTATGGTGAGACCAAGAAAGCTATCTATTGCTTCCCATGCATGCTATTTGCAAAAAAATCATCCACTACATCGAGTCTAGCAAATCCAAAAAAAGGATTTTGTGACTGGAAACATTTAAATCCCAGAATTCCAGATCATGAAATCTCCCCTGAACACCGTGACAGTTATTTACGTTGGAAGAATTTTGAAATGTGCTTGAAGACAGGGGCCACAATAGATGATCAACTGCAAAGGTCAATTGCTTCAGAAAAAGAAAAGTGGCGTACCATTCTGAAAATTATTCTTGATGCTATTCTTTTCTGTGCAAAGAACAACTTGGCTCTCAGGGGGTCCACAGAGATAATTGGACACACACATTCTGGAATTTTTCTTAATTTGCTAGAACTGATAAGTCACTATAATCCAGAGCTTGCAGGGCACATTGCCAACCATAAGAAGGGGTCTGCCACTTATTTTTCTCCTACAATTCAGAACGAGTTTATTAACTTCTGGGTTCCACTGTGAGACGGAAATAATCGCAAAAATTAAGGAGGCAAAATATTTCTATTATGTTTGACTGTACAGCCAGATGTGGCTCACAAGGAGCAGATGTCTCAAATCATTCGGTATGTAAGGATACAGGATAATGATTGTACTGTTGAGGAAAGTTTTATTGATTTCATCATCTCACATGAAAAGACAGGAAGTGGGCTAGCTGCAGAAATTGAAAAGAAATTAAGTGATGATGGCTTAGATATAGCTAACTGTCGTGGCCAAGGGTATGACAACGGCGCTAATATGGCAGGAAAGTATTGTGGTGTGCAAACCCATATAGCACAAGTGAATGAACATGCTAGATTTGTCCCATGTGCAGCTCATTCTCTTAATTTAGTTGGGGTCCATGCTGCGAGTGTATCAGTGGACATGGTATCATTTTTTGGCACAGTGCAGAGATTGTTTACATTCTTTGTAGCTTCAACAAGCCGCTGGGAGGTGCTGTCCCAAGCAGTAAAGGTCACTCTGAAGGGTCACACTGAAACAAGATGGTCTTCAAAGTTTCATGCAGTTCACTCCCTTCATCTTCAAATACCTGAAGTCTTAAAGGCATTGTACCAAATAAGTGAAGATGCAAACCAATGCTGACGCGTATCAACAGCCCAGAGCCTAATCAAGCAGATAGATTTCACATTTCTTTGTACCCTAGCAATGTGGGACAAAATACTGAACCTGATTGAACAGTAAACCAACTGTTGCAATGTAAGGGATTGCCTGTCGATAGTGCCTCAAAACATATCAGTGGATTAAGGGATGCACTGCAGCACATAAAGGGATGATGGAATACATGATGTTGTACAACATGCAGCAGAACTTGCTGAACAGATGTCACTGAATGCAGAATTCACAGAAAAAAGAAAAAGAAAGGTGAAAAGGATGGCCGATGAGAACGTTGAAGATGAAGGGCACTTGATTTCTGCTGAGCAGGATTTCAAAATGCAGTTCAACAGTGTTCTAGACACCCTCACTGCCCAGATTCAGTGGCGGTATGAGGCATTGTCTGAAGTGGCTGCTGACTTTAACTTCCTTACAGGGATATCTTTCTCAACAATGGAAGTTAGCGAGTTAAAGAAATGTGCAGCAGATCTAGCAATGAAATATTCTAATGACCTAGATGCTTGTGAAATAGTATATGAGGTAGAGAGCTTCAAATTTCAGGCAGCTTCAGTACTGCAGTTTTCCTAATGCCACACCCTCAGCTTGCTGAAGCTCATTCACAAATGGTCTTTGAGTACTTCCTATCAAACATTGAAATTGCTCTCCGACTCTTCTTGACGCTTCCTGTAACTGTTGCTTCTTGCGAACATAGTTTCAGCAAACTGAAGCTGATCAAGACCTATTTAAGATCATCTATGGGACAAGAAAGACTGTCAAATCTCGCTATACTATCTATTGAAAATGCTGTAGCCAGTGCCATTAACTTCGACAAAGTCATTGATGAATTTGCCTCTTTGAAGGCAAGAAAGGTTCCACATAGACCAGACAGACAACTGTGAAATGTGAAGCTGTATCTGACTACTGTGGATATGTGATTCGATTCAGATAACATATTTGCTTGAAAATATATAGCATCCATCAGCTCTCGGTTACGGGTTTCCTGTCCTGATTGCCTTCAGGTTTTTGGTTTAGTACTCAGTGGCCTGTGCTGTTGTGTGTGGGGCTTTGGTTCATTCAGCTCCAGCTCCATATCTTGTATTGCTGTGTAACTGTTCCTGTGTGTTGTATAGATTGTTCAATTCTCACATTTCATATATTTATCAATTAAGTTGGAGTACTGAACTGGCATCGACATCTGCATTACTTTCTAATGCAGAATCCTCTGTTAGCAAACTGATTTTGATTTAAATACCACTGGTTCTCATTTGGCCACTTTACAACACAGTTTATTCTAATTCCATGATGAAGAAAAAATCTGAAATCAGGGGTTGCTACGGATACTCAATTCGGAAGAACATGTAACACAAGTGTGTTTTGGTTCAGTAGGGGAGTATTTCAGTAGTAGATTACCCACAACTACCAAATCAGGCTACAGCATGTAACTGTCTCCCTCCAAGAGCTTCAGTGGGCCTAGAGGACCCCCTAGCCCCATGCTTTGTGTAGCAATCTTTCACAGTACATTTCAGAAATGCATATAGGGTGGGTGGTTGATGGCATTGTTGGTCACACAAATGTCCACAACAATTGCGGCGGCACACTCTGTATACCACCCAGTCAGAGTCTCTCACATCTCATTTTCCATGGGGGCAAAATATTCCCTGAAATCAGGGGTACGGAACTGTAACAAAAGTATGTTTTTTTCTTCAAGAAAAGCCCCAAAAATCACCACCGAGTATGTAAACCCCTCAGAGCTTCTGGGGGCCTTGCAGCCCTCAGACCCCCATGCTTTATGTAGCAATCTCTCACAATATATTTCAGAATACATATACGGTGGGTGGTTGATGGCATTCTTGGTCAGCCACTCATCCACAACAATTGCGGCGGCCCACTCTATACCACCCACTCAGAGTCTCCCACAACTCATATTCCATGGGAGCAAAATATTCCCTCCCTGAAATCAGGGATAGGGAACTGTAACAAAAGTATGTTTTTTCTTTGAAAAAGGCCCCAAAACTCACCACAGAGCATGCAAACCTCTCAGAGCTTCTGGGGGCCTTGCGGCCCCCAGACCCCCGGCTCTTTTCTTGGAGGGGGCACAAACATAGACTCTCGCCCAGGGCACCAAAATGCCTTCCTACGGCACTGCATTCATTGGGCAACTGGTCAAGCACTAGGCATGTATCATATACTGTAGAGCACTGCTGCACAGTTCAGTCAGCAGCTGGCTGGTGCAGTGTGAGGTGGGCTGTGCCAGTCACTGACTGAACCATACAGGAGTGCTGTGCTGTATATAGTATACATTCATTGGGTTACGGGTCAAGCACTAGGCATGTATCATATACTGTACAGCACTGCCGTACAGTTCAGTCAGCAGCTGGCTGGTGCAGTGTGAGGTGGGCTGTGCCAGTCACTGATTGAACCATACAGGAGTGCTGTGCTGTATATAGTATATATTCATTGGGTGACTGGTCAAGCACTAGTCATGTATGTTATACTGTACAGCACTGCCGCACAATTCAGTCAGCAGCTGGCTGATGCAGTGTGAGGTGGGCAGTGCCAGTCACTGACTGAACCATACAGGAGTGCTATGCTGTATACAGCGTACATTCATTGGTCGACTGGACAAGCACTAGGCGTGTATCATATACTGTACAGCACTGCCACACAGTTCAGTCAGCAGCTGGCTGGTGCAGGGTGAGGTGGGCAGTGCCAGTCACTGACTGAACCATACAGGAGTGCTGTGCTGTATATAGTATACATTCATTGAGTGACAGGTCAAGCACTAGACATTTATCATATACTGTACAGCACTGTCACACAGTTCAGTCAGCAGCTTGCTGGTGCAGTGTGAGGTGGGCAATGCCAGTCACTGAATGAACCATACAGGTGTGCTGTGCTGTATATAGTATACATTCATTGGGTGACTGGTCAAGCACTAAGCATGTATGTTATACTGTACAGCACTGCCGCACAGTTCAGTCAGCAGCTGGCTGGTGCAGTGTGAGGTGGGCTATGCCAGTCACTGACTGAACCATACAGCAGTGCTGTGCTGTATATAGTATACATTCATTGGATGACTGGTCAAGCACTAGACATTTATCATATACTGTACAGCACTGTCACACAGTTCAGTCAGCAGCTTGCTGGTGCAGTGTGAGGTGGGCAATGCCAGTCACTGAATGAACCATACAGGTGTGCTGTGCTGTATATAGTATACATTCATTGGGTGACTGGTCAAGCACTAAGCATGTATGTTATACTGTACAGCACTGCCGCACAGTTCAGTCAGCAGCTGGCTGGTGCAGTGTGAGGTGGGCAGTGCCAGTCACTGACTGAACCATACAGGAGTGCTGTACTGTATCTAGTATACATTCACTGGGTGATGGGTCAAGCACTAGGCATGTATGATATACTGTACAGCACAGTACCAGTCACTGACTGAACCATACAGGAGTGCTGTGCTGTATATAGTATACATTCATTGGGTGATGGGTCAAGCACTAGACGTGTATCATATACTGTACAGCACTGCTGCACAGTTCAGTCAGCAGCTGGCTGGTGCAGTGTGAGGTGGGCAGTGCCAGTCACTGACTGAACCATACAGGAGTGCTGTGCTGTATATAATATACACGCATTGAGTGACGGGTCAAACACTAGGCATGTATCATATACTGTACAGCACTGCCGCACAGTTCAGTCAGCAGCTGGCTGGTGCAGTGTGAGGTGGGCAGTGCCAGTCACTGACTGAACCATTCAGGAGTGCTGTGCTGTATATAGTATTCACTCACTGGGTGACTGGTCAAGCACTAGGCATGTATCATATACTGTACAGCACTGCCGCGCAGTTCAGTCAGCAGCTGGCTGGTGTAGTGTGAGGTGGGCAGTGCCAGTCACCAGCCCTGGTCGGGTTGAGGGGGAGCAGGGTGGCGGGTCACTGGCTCATGGGGTGGACTGGTGGGGAGGCCACTTGACTACTAGGGAATGGGGAGTGGGTTTTTGTTTGACATGCATGATTGGGGCAGGAGAAACTTTCGCCACCTGGAGATCGGGCAGATGTTTTATTTCATGATGATTGGGGCTGAGGAAAGGGCGTCACTTCACCACCAAGCCATCGGGGTGGATGTTTAATTTCATGATGACTGGGGCGGGGGGTCACACTAGACTAACGGTGATCGGGAAGGGGATTTTATGTTACGCTGATCGGGGCTGGGGAAGGGGGTCCCCACACTATGGAAATGGGATTATAAGTTTCTACTATTTGTACAGTGATTGTGGCTAGGGAGGGGGCTGGCCTGGCGCATTCTGCCAGGCACAGCCATGCAAATGGCCCTGTAATGGGCATGCGAATGGCCTCTTTGTGCCATGTGTGCCAAATAGGCTTGTTGCAAGATTTAAACTGAATATCACCCCTAGGAGTTCTTCGGCACATACAGGAATGCACCACACATTCTGCTATGGGCATTTCTCACCCCACACCCTGGATGCGCTGCGCGGGACTTTACCACCCCGTGCTATGCTCCGCGCGTCCAAGGTCCAATTATTCAAAACAGATTGCACAATCTATTTGGCTCACACAGTCTGTCTGAATATGACACCAGATCCAGTCGACTCAATTTATTTATGTAGCACATTGTTTTGAGGGCACATTTGACTTGTTCTGAATATAGGGCCCCTAGGCCTTCCCATTTCTTCCAATCATTTCTTATCACTTCCTACCCATCTACCCTTCCTGCCTACTGTAAACACCTTGTATCTCAAGTCTTTCTTATCTGTGTTCTTGTCTGGTCACATTTTTATTACCTCTTCCTAGCATCCCTTCATCTTCACATGACCTATTCCTAGTAACTGCTACTCCTCCCCCTTACTCCTCACACACCCTATTTTTATTACTTTGTATCTTATACAGACTCTTATCTCAGGGCTATATTGCTCTGTATTCCTTTCTTCACATGACCTGTTACTATTAACTGCTACCCCTCCACATTACTCCTTCTCACACACCCTATTTTTATTACTTTGTAACTTATACAGACTCTATCTCAGGGCTTTATTACTCTCTATTCCTTTCTTCACTTCTGAGCTTCACACTGTCTACCATTCTACCCTTCCTGTAATTCTCTTCAATTATTTTTATACATTGCTTCACAGCACATATAAATACTGCTTATGTTGCTCAGTTGTGTTATTCACCTGAAGAAGGGACCTGTGAGACCCCAAAAGCTTGTGCATAATTCCATCTTTTCAGAAGACATTTGTAGATCTAATTAAAGATATTAAACATTCCGCATGTCCTTAGTAAAAATAGAAATACAGAATTTAATGGCAGGTCAGGACTGCTTGGCCCACAAAATGTGCCCATTTTTTCCCCTGCCGATAGTGTCATCACAAACCCTATTGGATCGCCGCTGAGAACTGAAACTCTCTCTCCCCCAATTCATACAGTCACAGCCTGCCTCACCCCCAGCCAACACTAGGGGCAAGTGAGTGCTGGGAATTGAAACCTTCCCTCCCTCCCCAGTACATGCATTCGCAGACTGCCTCTGTCTCAGTCAATATTAGGGGCTAGGTGAGTGCCCAAAACTGAAACCTTCCCTCCCCCAATTCATGCAGTCGCAGTCTGCCTCACCCACAGCCAACACTAGGGGCAAGCAAGTGTTGGGAACTGAAACCTTCCCTCCCCGAAGCATGCATTCTCAGCCTGCCTCATCCCAACCAATGCTAGGGGCCAGGCGAGGACCAGGAACTGAAACCCTCCTTCTCCCAATGCATGCAGTCCCAGCCTGCCTCACCACCAGCCAACACTAGGGGCCAGGTGAGTGGCAGGAACTGAAACCATCCCTCCCCCAATACATGCAGTCTCAGCCTGCTTCACCCCCAGCCAAAGCTAGGGGCCAGGTGAGAGCTAGAAACTAAAACCCTCTCTCCACCAATGCATGGAGTCTCAAGCTGCCTCAACCCCAGACAATGCTAGGGGTCAGGCAAGTGACAGAAACTGAAAACCTCTCTCCCACAATGAATACAGTTTCAGCCTGCCTCACATCCAGTCAACGCTGGGGCCAGGTGAGTTCTGAGATCTGAAACCATCCCTCCCCCACTGAATGCATTCTCAGCATGCTTCACCTTTAGCCAATAAGAGGGGCCAAGTGAGAGTCAAGAACTGAAAACCTCCCTCCCCCAATGTATGCCATCTCAGTCTGCCTCACTCTCAACCAATGCTAGAGGCCAGGCAAGTGCAGGGACCTGAAAACCACCTTCTCCCAATGCATGCAGTCTCAGCCTGCCTCACCCCAGACAATGCTAGGGGCCAGGCAAGTGACAGAAACTGAAAACCTCTCTCCCACAATGAATACAGTTTCAGCCTGCCTCACATCCAGTCAAGGATGGGGCCAGGTGAGTGCCGAGATCTGAAACCTTCCCTCCCCCACTGAATGCATTCTCAGCATGCTTCACCTTTAGCCAATAAGAGGAGCCAAGTGAGAGTCAAGAACTGAAACCCTCTGTCCCCCAATGTATGCCATCTCAGTCTGCCTCACCCTCAACCAATGCTAGGGGCCAGTTGAGTGCTGATAACTGAAACCCTCCATCTAATGCATGCAGTCTCAGCCTGCCTCACCCCCAGCCAATGCTAGGGGCCAGGTAAGTGCCAAGAACTGAAATCCTCCCTCCCCAATGCATGCAGTCCCAACCTGCCCCAGACAAGTGCCAGGAACTGAAACCGACCCTCCCTCCCTTGTCCAATGCATGCAAGCTCAGCCTGCCTCACCCACAGCCAGTGCTAGGTACCTGGAAAATGCTGGGAACTGAAACATTCCACCAATGAATGCAGTCCCAGCCTGTCTCACCCCCAGCCAATGCTAGGGATCTCACAAATGCTGGGAACTGAAACTCTCCCTCCAGCAGTGCATGCAGTCTCAGCCTGCCTTAAACATAGCCAATGCTAGGGGCCAGGGAAGTGCTGGGAACTAAAACCCTCTCCCCACAGTGCTTGCAGTCTCTACCTGCCACACAGCCAATGCTAGGGGCCAGGCAAGTGCTGGGAACTGAAACCCTCCCTCCCACATGCATGCAGTCAGCCTGCCTCACCCCAAGCCAACACTAAGGGTCAGGTGAGTGCTGTGAACTGAAAACCTCCCTCCCCAATGCATGCAGTCTTAGCCCATGTCACCCTCAGCCAACACTAGGGGCCAGGTGCGTGTCAGAAACTGAACCCTTCCCTCCCCCAATATATGCAGTCTCAGCCTGCCTCACCCCTAGCCAATGCTAGTTGCCAGGCAAGTGCAGGGACCTGAAAACCACCATCTCCCAATGCACACAGTCTCAGCCTGCCTCACCCCCAGCCAATGCTAGGGGCCAGGTGAGTGCTGGGAATTGAAAACTACCTTCCCCCAGTGTCTGCAGTCTCAGCCTGACTCACCCAAGCCGATGCTTGGGGCCAGGCGAGTGCTGGAAATTGAAAACTTCCTTCCCCCAATGTCTGAAGTCTCAGCCTGACTCACCCCTAGCCAATACTAGGGGCCAGGTGAGTGCCAGGAACTAAACCCCCCCCAATGCATGCAGTCTCAGCCTGCCTCACCCCCAGCCAGTGCTAGTGGCCAGGCAAGTGCCAGAAACTGAAACCCACCCTTCCTCATTCCCTCCCTCCCTCCATCAATGCATATAGTCTCAGCCTGCCTCACCCACAGCCAGTGCTAGGTGCCTGGAAAATGCTGGGAACTGAAACATTCCACCAATGAATGCAGTGCCAGCCTACCTCACCCCAGCCAATGCTAGGGGTCTCACAAATGCCGGGAACTGAAACTCTCCCTCCAGCAATGCATGCAGTCTCAGCCTCCCTCACTCACAGTCAATACACTAGTGGCCAGGGAAGTGCTGGGAACTGAAACCCTCCCTCCCCAAATGTATGCAGTCTCAGCCTGCCTCACCCCCAGTCAATGCTAGGGGACAGGCAAATGCTGGAACTTGAACCCCCCCAATGCATGCAGTCTACGCCTGCCTTGAAAACAGCTGATGCTAGGGGCCAGGCAAGTGCTGGGAACCGAAACCATCCCTCCCCAATGCATGCAGTCTCAGCCTGCCTCAATCCCAGCAAATGCTAGAGGACAGGCAAATGCTGGAACTGGAATCCCCCCCAATGCATGCAGTCTATGCCTGCCTTAAACACAGCCAATGCTAGGGGCCAGGCATGTGCTGGGAACTGAAACCCTCCTTACCACACATATGCAGTAAGTCTCCCTCACCCCCAGCCAACGCTAAGGGCCAGGTGAGTGCTGTGAACTGAAACCCTCCCTAATCCAATACATGCAGTCTCAACCCATGTCACCCCCAGTCAACACTAGGGGCCAGGTGAGTGCCAGAAACTGAAACCCTCCCTCAATATATGCAGTCTCAGCCTGCCTCACCCCACTCAATGGTAGGGGACAGGTGAGTGCTGGGAACTGAAAACCTCCTTCCCCCAATGCATGCAGTCTCAGCCTGCCTCACCTCCAGCCAATGCTAGGGACCAGGTGAGTGCTGGGAATTGAAAACTTCCTTCCCCCCAATGTATGTAGTCTCAGCCTGTCTCACCCCCATCCAATACTAGGGGCCAGGTGAGAGCCAAGAACAGAACCCCTCCCCCAATCCATGCACTCTCAGTGTCCCTCTCCCCCAGTCAGTGATAGGAGCCAGACAAATGCCAGTAACTGAAACCCTCCCTTCTCCAGTGAATGCAGTCTCAGCCTGCTACACTCCCAGCCAATGCTAGGGGCCAGGTGAATGCTGGGAATTGAAACCCTTCCTCCCCCAATGCAATCAGTCTCAGCCTGCCTCATCCACAGCCGATGTTAGAGGCCAGGATTTGTGTCAGGAACTAAAACCCTCCCACCCCAATGCATGCACTCATAGCCTACATCACTCTTCATCAACGCAAGGCACCAGGTGAGTATCAGGAACTAAACCCTCCCTCCCTCCCCAATGCATGCAGTCACAGTCTGCATCACCCTAGTCCACTGCTAGGCACCAGGTGAGTGTCAGGAACTGAAACCCTTCCTCCCTTAATGCATGCAGTCACAGCTTGTGTCACCCCCAACCAATGATAGGCATCAGGTGAGTGTCATGAACTGAAACCCTCCCTCCCAAATGCATATCGTCTCAGCCTGCCTCACCTCTGTTCAATGCTAGGTGCCAGGTGAGTGTCAGGAACTGAAACCTTCCCTCTCCCAATGCATGCAGTTACAGCCTGTGTCACCCTCAGCCAACACTAGGCACCAGTTGAGTATCAGGAACTAAAACCCTCCCTTCCCCAATGAATACAGCATCAGGCTGCCTCACTCTCAGCCAATACTAGGGCCCAAGCCAGTGCTGGGAACTAAAACGCTGCCCCAGCCATAGCTGTACTACTCACTTTTCTTCTCAACCTTTCCTTCTCCTTGGCCTCTGTCCCTGACTTGAAATCATGCTTCTATTGCTACTCTTCCCAAAGGTGGTGACCCCCCGCACTTGCAAATAACGCCCTCTCTCCCTCCTGGCTCCCACCCTTGCTAAAATGAAGGAGCATAATGTACTCTCTCAGCTTACCCCTTCCTTGACTCAACCTCCTTTTTCATCCATTTCCATTCTGGGTTCCCTAAATCCCATTTCACCATTTCCTCCCTCCTCAGGCTTACTGACTCCATTCTTTCTGGAATGGATTAGGGCCTTATTACCTTTACCATATTTGTTGACTTGCCAAAGCCTTCAACATGGTTGCCCACTCTCTACTATTCAACAAACTTAAAGCAGCGGTGCTTTCTAGTTCTGCTACCAGCCAGTTCCACTGCTGCCTTGAGGGTAGGACTCAATCAGTTAGAATTGGTGATTCCATATCCCCTCCTCTCCCCATCAGTACTGGTGTCCACCAGTGCTCCCTCTTTGGCCCTATACTCCTCTCTACGTTCCTGAATGACCTCCCTGCTGCCTGTACCTCTGTATCCAGACATATGTATGCAGGTGATACAGTTCTTTTTACCTCTGGTTCCACCCCCTCTGATCTAATGGTCAGGTTCCAGCCAGACTATGGTAATGTCCAACACCGGTTCCATTAAAATCATCCGTCCTTTAACAACAACAAAAATATTGGTCTCAGTGACCTTTGGCTTGAGAAGAAGCTCTTCCAGTTTGCTGCCCCCCCATCCTTCCACACCCTTGATGGGACACCGCTAGACAATGACCAATCCTTTAAGTACCTCTGGGTCTGGCTCAGCCAGCACCTCAACTTTTGCACCCTGAGCTAGGAGCCCTGTACAAGAACCACGGTTGCATCCCCCTGCAGGCTCGTAGAGCCATCTTCCAGAAAATGAGTCCCCCAGTTTCTGACTATGGAGACATTGTCTACAGTGCAACTCCTAAGTCCACTCTGACCAGACTGGATTCTCTGTTCCACTCCTTCTGTCATTTTGCTCTGGACTGCCCCACCCAGCACCCACCATTGCTCCCTTTATACCTTTCACTCTTTCTTCCCCCCAAAAAAGTTAGGCACCTCGCTCACTGTTCCTCATTTGTAGCCAAATACTGGCTAGGCTCGATCCCTTCATATCCACCTCTTTCCTTCCCCCTTCCTTCTCATTACTCCCTTCATAGCTCTGGCTTCCATTCCCAGGCACCTTATCTAGGTCATGCTCTGCTGGACAGGCTGCCTTCTCCTATCATTTCCCCAAACGTTGACATTCTCTTCCACTTCCTATCTGCTCTGCCTCTACACTATCTTTCCTTGTTTCTCCTAAATTTCTTGTCTCAGTCCTGCAACTGCATCTGATCCTGCCTCTGTTCTACTCTTACACTTCCTTCATATACCTCATCCCTTCTCCTGCCTCCCTTACCTTCCACTCACAAACATTTAATGCACACTGCACCTTAACGGAACCCTATTGCTACACACCTGGATGTTTTTCTCTGCAATATCTCATTCCAATCATCTTTAATAATTATATAGATGGTCTGTTATATCTTGTAGTGATGCCTCTCCACTTGTATATATATTTGTCTAAAACTTGCCATATGTCCCTCTTTTAACACCCCACCGGCCCGTCTAGAAATAAGCATTTATTGGCTCAGTATGTCTTTCCTGGTGAAACTTTTGAAATAAATATATACACAGGGCGAGGAGGGGAGATATTTCAGCAACCCTCTCCCTGCCCTGTAGACACAGCCAGTAACTTTGAGAAAAACTGAGAAACACAGTGATTCTCACTCAGCTTCTTAAGAAGCACAGAAGGACCTGCCAGCAAGGAATCACAGCTCACTCTCAATGAAGTGTCCCCTTCATATAACTTGCCCAGCTCTCCAAGAGACCTGATGCCTTTCTGTGGTCATTGGTCTCTCAGACAGTAGAAGGGTTTCTACAGTGGAAAGCGTGCCTTCTTCCCATCATGTCTGCCCCCTCCTGCATCCCATAAGTGCCATCATGTGTGGATCATGTCTGCCACCTCCTGAGCCCCATAAGTGCCATCATGTGTGGATCATGTCTACCCCTCCTCCATCCCATAAGTGCCATCATGTGTGGATCAGGTCTGCCCCTTCCTCTGTCCCATAAGTGCCATCATGTGTGGATCATGTCTGCCCCCTCCTCCATCCCCATAAGTGCCATCATGTGTGGCTTCTCTTGCATGAATAAGAAGAAAGCCTGATTGTTTAATCAGTTGCAGGAAAACACCTCTCCCCCACGGTAACTTGTTTTGCTCTTTTTACTACTGTCTAAATGCCTCTTAGTATATAGTGACAAAACTAGCCAGCACATGACGTCACCATCTCAGCCACACAGAGTGCACAACCAAGGCCCTTGTGACCATGAGGCTTGGTGCTTTCTGCTACATCACTGGCTGCTATCATTAGAGTGGGACTAAACAACTGCCACTGGAGAAGCTACTTTCCAACAAGGCCATTCATGACCAGACCGCTGCCCTGTGGTAGGCCATGCATGACCAGACCGCTGCCGTGTCAGGCCAAAATGAAAAAACAGAGATGACTTACATGAATTGGCCCTACAGGGAAACACAATGTCTCTGCTTGCAGGTGCAGAGAGTACCTGGCAATGTTCCCCATGAGCTGAATGACAGCCTCTGCTACAGATGTGAAGAAAAGTTTACAACCAATAGAAAAACACGTTGCTAACTACTGACACCAACAGAAATGGCCCTTGCTTGCCTGAAGGGAAACTCAACCTGGACGAGCTGGCAAGGATCTCACCTGATGTGCCTTGCTGTTTCCATGGAGGTAGCATCAACTAGTGTTTTGGTGAGAGCAGCAGGCTTTCATGTCATAGGAGAGCCCCTTTTATCTGCTCAGCTAGATAGGGTGTGCCTCTGTTACCCACAGGAGAGGGTTGTTTCCTCTGCTGACTACTACCATGGTGGAAGGAAATGACAAGGAAATGCAGGTAACAACAGCAAGTACAAAATAGTGTTGGGAGAGAGGTTATAAAGTCAGGGCAGGATTAACTCAGTTCAGAAAGGTAGAGTGCAGGGAAGACAAAGGAATGCATGGTAATTGTATGGAGTTGTCAGATGTGGATGAAATGTGGGGGATGATAAAAGAAGCTATTGTAGAGGCCACTGACCTATGTGTCAAGGCAGCAAGCAAAAATAAGAAGAGAAGGTAACCTCTTGGTACACTAGGGATGTAGCAAAAAAGGCAAAGGCAAAGAGAAAGGCCTCCAAGAAGTTCAAGGAAATGCAGGCGGAAGTGGACTGGGGAAGATACCAGGTGAGCCAGAGAGAAGCCAGGGTGGAGGTAAGGAGGGCAAAGGCACAGACAGAGAAGCGCATAGCTAGAGGGGTCAAAAAAGGGAATAAGACTTTTTTTGATATGTCAGTGAATGGAGGAAGACTAGACAGGGAATACTCCAGTTAAAGACAAAAGAAGGGGAGTTGATACAAGGGGACAGGGCAAAAGCAGAACTACTAAACAACTATTTTTGCTCTGTGTTCACTAGGAAAGAAGAAGGCGTAGGCAGCATAGCAGGAAAAGCTAAGGCAGGGGAAGTGGATACGAGTCCATTCCGGGTGGAGGAAATTTTGGGAGAACTAGGCTGCATGAAGGCTGACAAGGCGATGGGGCCAGATGGGATGCACCCGAGGGTGTTAAGGGATCTAAAGGAGATACTGGCAATACCACTGACTGTACTCTACAATAATTCCCTGGAGTCTGGAGTGGAACCAGAAGACTGGAGGCAGGCAAGCAAATGTGGTCCCGCTGCATAAGGGGAGGAGGGAGGGAGGAGGGAAATTACAGGCCCGTGAGCTTGACATCAGTGGTAGGCAAGGTCATGGAGAAACTAATGAAAGTCAGGATCACCAACTTCCTGGAGGAAAGAGGCCTGATAGATCCAAGTCACCATGGTTTTACAGGGGGCAGATCCTGTCAAACAAATCTGATTGAGATTTTTGACACAGTCACCAAGGAACTGGATCAGGGGAGGGTAGTAGATGTTGCTTATCTGGATTTCAAAAAGGCAATTGACTCCGTGCCCCACAGGAGACTGCTGTATAAAATGTCATGCCTGACGCTGGGGCAGAAGGTGGTTAAATGGGTGGGAAGCTGGCTGGGGGGCAAGAGGCGGGTCATTATAAATGGGGTGGTATCGAGAAAGGGCATGGTCAGAAGCGGGGTCCCTCAGGGATCAGTGCTGGGGCCCCTACTGTTCAATCTATTTGCAGGGGACATTGTGTAGGGCCTTGAGGGGGTGTGAGTCTGTTGCAGATGATATTAAAATCTGCAATAGGAAAGACACTCAGGAAGGGGTAGAAAGAATGAGAAGAGATTTGGGGAGGATTGAGGCATGGTCAAAAAGATGGCAGCTTTCATTCAACACAGAAAAGTGTAAAATCATGCATCTTTTTTACAGGAATCAGAGGGCAGGATACAGCATGGGGGGAACAGATTTGGAGGTAACCGAACAAGAAAGGGACCTAGGCATCACGATATCAGAGGACCTGAAGGTGGAAAGGCACTGTGAAAGTGCAGTGGCTAGGGGAAGCAGAATGCTGGGATGCATCAAAAGGGGGATCACCAGTAGAAAAAGGGAGGTCACAGTACCCTTGAACACCCATCTGGCTAGACGGCATTTGGGATATGGAGTCCAGTTCTGGAGGCTATATCTCAAAAAGGATGTAGGGAGGCTGGAGCGAGTTCAGAGGAGAGCAACAAAGATGGTAAAGGGGCTCAGTCACCTGTCCTAAGGAGAAAGGTTGAGAGATTTAAATATGTACTCCCTGGAACAGAGGAGGAAGGGGGGGACATGATTGAGACCTTCAGGTACCTTAAGGGTATAAACCAGGTGCCAGTAGAAAGCATCTTCCAGCTGAATGGAAATCAGAGGACGAGGGAGCATAACTTTCGGAGGGGAGGCAGTTCAAGGGTAACTTTAGGAAGTACTATTTCACAGAGAGGGTGGTGGATAACTAGAATAGGGTCCAGGATGGGATGGCTGGAGAAGCAACAATGGAAGGCTTCAAAAAGGCATGGGACAGCCACAGGGGAGTGTTGAGGGTGGGGGGAGCATGTCCTAGCAGATAGCTACACAAATGGGCAGACTGGGTGGGCCTGTCGGTCCTTTTCTGCAGTCACAATTCTATGGATCTATGAATCTATTCTATGAATCTACTTAGTGATGGAAGGAGGTCTGTATCCCAGTCAAGAAATGCAGTGCACACCAGAAGGAGGTTAAGTGTATGAGGTAAGGGAAGGAATGTCCAAAGCAAATGTACCCCCTTAGGGATTATGTGAAGATCCCTTTAAGAGTGTCTCTCAGCCTCTAGTGTGATGCCAGTTTCTATGCCCTTGAAGGACAGGGTCAGCTGATCTACCCTGGCATTCCAAAAGGGGAGGAGTCAGTGTTCTCTGCTGCAAGGCATGGATTCTGCTGAGCCAGAGAGTGGCAGGCTAGTGCCTGACACACAGCGATAGCTCCCGTTGTTTGTAAGTTTCTCTACAGAGACTGTGCTGAGCCAGAGTGTGGCAGGCTAGTGCCTGACACACAGTGATAGCTCCCGTTGTTTGTAAGTTTCTCTATAGAGACTGTGCTGAGCCAGAGTGTGGCAGGCTAGTGCCTGACACACAGCGATAGCTCCCGTTGTTTGTAAGTTTCTCTATAGAGACTGTGCTGAGCCAGAGTGTGGCAGGCTAGTGCCTGACACACTGACAACTCCCGTTGTTTGTAAGTTCTCTATAGAGACTGTGCTGAGCCAGGTGTGGCAGGCTGGTGCCTGACACACCCAACTCCGTTGTTTGTAAGTTTCTCTATAGAGACTGTGCTGAGCCAAGAGTGTGGCAGGCTAGTGCCTGACACACACTGACAACTCCGTTGTTTTATGGTTCTCTATAGAGACTGTGCTGAGCCAGAGTGTGGCAGGCTAGTGCCTGACACACAGTGACAGCTCCCGTTGTTTGTAAGTTTCTCTATAGAGACTGCTGAGCCAGAGTGTGGCAGGCTAGTGCCTGACACACAGTGAGAGCTCCCATTGTTTGTAAGTTTCTCTATAGAGACTGTGCTGAGCCAGAGAGTGGCAGGCTAGTGCCTGACACACAGTGATAGCTCCTGTTGTTTGTAAGTTTCTCTATAGAGACTGTGCTGAGCCAGAGTGTGGCAGGCTAGTGCCTGACACACAGTGATAGCTCCCGTTGTTTGTAAGTTTCTCTATAGAGACTGTGCTGAGCCAGAGTGTGGGAGGCTAGTGCCTGACACATAGTGATAGCTCCTGTTGTCTGTAAGTTTCTCAGTAGAGGCTGCCATTATGAAAAATGTGCTAATTTGTGGCAGCTGCCATCAAACAAAGACCTGGGGGAGTGCCCCTCTGCAGAAGGAGAAAAATCCATTTCGTAAAATGGTTCAGAAGTCTGTCTGTGAGGAAAAGTGTGCCAGAGGGTGCTGTGGGCTAAAGATCTGAGGTGATAGTTACTCTTTACTTGATGTACAGGTTCGGGTAACACTCAGTAACAGTGTACCAGAGAGTGCTGTAGGCTAACGATCTGAGGTGATATTTAGGCTTTACTTGATCTTCAGGTTTGGGTGGCACTCATCAGTTCCCACACTCATTCCTGACAGGATGCCAGTTCCAGTCAGCAGTGGAGTGGTACCTCAGAAAATGTTTGAGTGGGCCATTCTGCCCGTAATGAAGATGGCTGTGCCCAGTAGGCACTTCAGCTATGCCCAATTGGGCTTGGAGACTGTGACTGAAAAGTAACATAGAAAAGTGTAAAAGAGGATCAGGAAAGGATGTGATCCGTGAAGGACAGAGTAGATTCCAGAGAAACCTTCACCGGATCAATTGGCAGCAAAATGTTGACAGCTGAGAGACTGTGAATTAGCCCAGTGGCTCTTCTCTAAGAAAATAGGCTACCAAAAGTCTGTTTAGATTGTCACTCAGTCTCAGGAGTGGGGATCCGCAGGAGTAAATGTGCTTCCTCAATGCCAGAAAGATGTGAATAAAGTACCCCATCAGGGTTGTTTCCAACCCAGAAGTGTCAGTAAAATACCACCTTACAGTAACCGACAAATGAACTGTGTCAGCTGGAAAAAGGATAACTGCATCTGAGCTCAAGAAAAGAAAAGCTCCTTTGTGTTTTCACACAAATAATTCCTGTTTGGACGTTTCATTTGTTTTTTCCCAAGTTATGTTAGCCCCTTAAATCTGCAGTCTAGGCAGCCCTGCCGTGTGTTTGTGGATGCCCGGAGGGCACCACAGTGCTTGGAGGTCAAGTAAATTTACTTTAGTTCCCCCCCATCTATTTATGGCCCTGATGTGCAGCCCAGCCACACACTCCTTCAGGCAGCTAAGCCCTT
The DNA here is from genome assembly GCA_016271365.2 of Neoceratodus forsteri. NCBI lineage: Eukaryota > Metazoa > Chordata > Ceratodontiformes > Ceratodontidae > Neoceratodus > Neoceratodus forsteri. The sequence continues at coordinate 490,421,764 of CM057457.1, forward strand.
TTTCCACGCTCTGACCTCCCAGCTGCTGCTACCCTAACCCCGGTTGGCCTGGTGTATCCAATCACTGGGGGGAGCTCCCCTATGCAGGGGGGCCAGGTGGGGAGACTCGCTCGGTGCCCAATGACATCAGCTTCCAAATTTACTGGGATGGGTACAGTATCAGGGCTAACCGACTACGCAGCAGCGAGGAGGGTGAGTTGCCATCATCTAGGCAGCTGGGTGGCCTTTTCCTTGTTCTGTTGCCCCACCTTGAGTGCACGCTGTGGCGTCCTTGCGTAGGTGTGCATGTGGCACATGTCCATACATGCCACAAAGCATGTCTTGGCTGAACTCGGCCACAAGGAGCCGTCAGATAGCAATGCACTCCAACCCACCCCCATGGGAGAAGTGCACCCAAAGGATGCTCTGGATCTCTTCCTGCCAGCTTCCGTTCCTGATGTCCCGGGCTCGGGAGTGAACCCAAGTCACCAGTGGGCCAGGTGACTGCCTTCGCCTGGCGCCATGAAGCCGGCTCCAAGTAAATGTACTTTGTTTCTTAATGGAGGACCCCTCCCAGGTGACCATAACCCCAGTGATACCCCTAGACATTCTGGGAGGGCCCAGGCCAACCCCCACCACCTACACAAAAGTAAAGGTTACCTTTTGTAGGGGGAGGTTAGTGACAGTAATGGCAAATGTAGCCAGAATCTTGAGCCCAAATAAAGCCTAATAAATAAACAAAACAGTTTGGAAAAGAACAAAAAGCCTTTCAAATAACACTGCCTGATTGTATGTGTAAAATAACCCTACTCTGCACAGTTTCTGATTTGCCTTTTGTTTTCGGCACAAGTAAACACATTTTCTTCTCATTTCCAACTTCATGATCCTCAGTCAGTCTCTAACACCACCTCCTGACAATTAGAACCTGCACTGTTCAGAATCATTAGGGGTCCTTTGGATTCAGGAGAACAAATGGCACCATGTCCTCAGAAAACAAGGTCCCTCTGCAGCTCCCGTTTGCTGTCTGTATGTCAGTATGTTAATGGGTACCATGTCCAGAGAAAACAAGGTCCCTCTGCAGCTCCCCGTTTGCTGTTTCTATGTCAGTATGTTAATGGTTACCGTGTCCTCAGAAAACAAGGTCCCTCTGCAGCTCCCCTGTTTGCTGTCTGTATGTCAGTATGTTAATGGGTACCGTGTCCTCAGAAAACAAGGTCCCTCTACAGCTCCCCTGTTTGCTGTCTGTATGTCGGTATGTTAATGGGTACCGTGTCCGCAGAAAACAAGGTCCCTCTGCAGCTCCCCTGTTTGCTGTCTGTATATCAGTTCGTTAATGGATACGTGTCCTCAGAAAACAAGGTCCCTCTGCAGCTCCCCTGTTTGCTGTCTGTATATCAGCATGTTAATGGGTACCATGTCCTCAGAAAACAAGGTCCCTCAGCAGCGCCCGTTTGCTGTCTGTATGTCAGTATGTTAATGGGTACCCTGTGCTCAGAAAACAAGGTCCCTCTGAAGCTCCCCTGTTTGCTGTCTGTATGTCAGTATGTTAATGGGTACCATGTCCTCTGAAAACAAGGTCCCTCTGCAGCTCCCGTTTGCTGTCTGTATGTCAGTATGTTAATGGGTACCGTGTCCTCAGAAAACAAGGTCCCCCTGCGGCTGCCCTGTTTGCTGACTGTATGTTAGTATGTTAATGGGTACCGTGTCCTCAGAAACCAAGGTCCTTCTGTAGCTCCCCTGTTTGCTGTCTGTATGTCAGTATGTTAATGGGTACCATATCCACAGAAAACAAGGTCCCGCTGCAGCTCCCTTGTTTGCTGTCTGTATGTCAGTATGTTAATGGGTACCGTGTCCTCAGAAAACAAGGTCCCTCTGCAGCTCCCGTTTGCTGTCTGTATGTCAGTATGTTAATGGGTACCGTGTCCTCAGAAAACAAGGTCCCTCTGCAGCTCCCTGTTTGCTGTCTGTATGTCAGTATGTTAAGGGGTACCGTGTCCTCAGAAAACAAGGTCCCCCTGCGGCTGCCCCGTTTGCTGACTGTATGTTAGTATGTTAATGGGTACCGTGTCCTCAGAAACCAAGGTCCCTCTGCAGCTCCCCTGTTTGCTGTCTGTATATCAGTACGTTAATGGATACCGTGTCCTCAGAAAACAAGGTCCCTCTGCAGCTCCCCTGTTTGCTGTCTGTATGTCAGCATGTTAATGGGTACCATGTCCTCAGAAAACAAGGTCCCTCAGCAGCGCCCCTGTTTGCTGTCTGTATGTCAGTATGTTAATGGGTACCCTGTGTTCAGAAAACAAGGTCCCTCTGAAGCTCCCCTGTTTGCTGTCTGTATGTCAGTATGTTAATGGGTACCATGTCCTCAGAAAACAAGGTCCCTCTGCAGCTCCCGTTTGCTGTCTGTATGTCAGTATGTTAATGGGTACCGTGTCCTCAGAAAACAAGGTCCCCCTGCGGCTGCCCTGTTTGCTGACTGTATGTTAGTATGTTAATGGGTACCATGTCCTCAGAAAACAAGGTCCCTCTGCAGCTCCCGTTTGCTGTCTGTATGTCAGTATGTTAATGGGTACCGTGTCCTCAGAAAACAAGGTCCCCCTGCGGCTGCCCTGTTTGCTGTCTGTATGTCAGTATGTTAATGGGTACCATATCCACAGAAAAAAAGGTCCCGCTGCAGCTCCCTTGTTTGCTGTCTGTATGTCAGTATGTTAATGGGTACCGTGTCCTCAGAAAACAAGGTCCCTCTGCAGCTCCCGTTTGCTGTCTGTATGTCAGTATGTTAATGGGTACCGTGTCCTCAGAAAACAAGGTCCCTCTGCAGCTCCCCTGTTTGCTGTCTGTATGTCAGTATGTTAAGGGGTACCGTGTCCTCAGAAAACAAGGTCCCCCTGCGGCTGCCCCGTTTGCTGACTGTATGTTAGTATGTTAATGGGTACCGTGTCCTCAGAAACCAAGGTCCCTCTGTAGCTCCCCTGTTTGCTGTCTGTATGTTAATGGGTACCATGTCCACAGAAAACAAGGTCCCGCTGCAGCTCCCGTTTGCTGTCTGTATGTCAGTATGTTAATGGGTACCGTGTCCTCAGAAAACAAGGTCCCTCTGCAGCTCCCCTGTTAGCTGTCTGTATGTCGGTATGTTAATGGGTACCATGTCCTCAGAAAACAAGGTCCCTCTGCAGCTCCCCTGTTTGCTGTCTGTATGTCAGTATGTTAATGGGTACCGTGTCCGCAGAAAACAAGGTCCCTCTGCAGCTCCCTTGTTTGCTGTCTGCATGTTAGTATGTTAATGGGTACCATGTCCAGAGACAACAAGGTCCCTCTGCAGCTCCCCTGTTTGCTGTCTATATGTCAGTGTGTTAATGGGTACCGTGTCCTCAGAAAACAAGGTCCCTCTGCAGCTCCCTGTTTGCTGTCTGTATGTCAGTATGTTAATGGGTACCATGTCCGTAGAAAACAAGGTCCCTCTGCAGCTCCCCTGTTTGCTGTCTGCATGTTAGTATGTTAATGGGTACCATGTCCAGAGACAACAAGGTCCCTCTGCAGCTCCCCTGTTCGCTGTCTATATGTCAGTATGTTAACGGGTACCGTGTTCTCAGAAAACAAGGTCCCTCTGCAGCTTCCCTGTTTGCTGTCAGTATGTTAACGGGTACCGTGTCCACAGAAAACACGGTCCCTCTGCAGCTCCCCATTTGCTGTCTATATGTCAGTATGTTAATGGGTACCGTGTCCTCAGAAAACAAGGTTTCCCTGCAGCTGCCCTGTTTGCTGTCTATATGTTAGTATGTTAATGGGTACCGTGTCCTCTGAAAATAAGGTCCCTCTGCAGCTCCCCTGTTTGCTGTCTATATGTTAGTATGTTAATGGGTACCGTGTCCTCAGAAAACAAGGTCCTTCTACAGCTCCCGTTTGCTGTCTATATGTTAGTATGTTAATGGGTACCGTGTCCCCAGAAAACAAGGTCCCTCTACAGCTCCACCTATTTGCTGTCTGTATGTCAGTATGTTGATGGGTACCGTTTCCACAGAAAACAAGGTCCCCCTGCAGCTGCTCTGTTTGCTGTCTGTATGTCAGTATGTTAACGGGTACTGTGTCCTCCGAAAACAAGGTCCCTCTGCAGCTCCCCTGTTTGCTGTCTATATGTTAGTATGTTAATGGGTACCGTGTCCTCAGAAAACAAGGTCCCTCTACAGCTCCCGTTTGCTGTCTATATGTTAGTATGTTAATGGGTACCGTGTCCACAGAAAACAAGGTCCCTCTACAGCTCCCCTATTTGCTGTCTGTATGTCAGTATGCTGATGGGTACCGTGTCCTCAGAAAACAAGGTCCCCCTGCAGCTGCCCTGTTTGCTGTCTGTATGCCAGTATATTAACGGGTACCGTGTCCTCAGAAAACAAAGTCCCTCTGCAGCTCCCCTGTTTGCTGTCTGTATGTCAGTATGTTGATGGGTACCGTGTCCACAGAAAACAAGGGGGTACCGTGTCGTCAGAAAACAAGGTCCCTCTGCAGCTCCCCTGTTTGCTGTCTGTATGTCAGTATGTTGATGGGTACCGTGTCGTCAGAAAACAAGGTCCCTCTGCAGCTCCCGTTTGCTGTCTGTATGTCAGTATGTTGATGGGTACCGTGTCGTCAGAAAACAAGGTCCCTCTGCAGCTCCCCTGTTTGCTGTCTGTATGTCAGTATGTTGATGGTATCGTGTCCTCAGAAAACAAGGTCCCTCTGCAGCTCCCCTGTTTGCTGTCTGTATGTCAGTATGTTAATGGGTACCACGTCCTCAGAAAACAAGGTCCCTCTGCAGCTCCCGTTTGCTGTCTGTATGTCAATATGTTGATGGGTACCATGTCCTCAGAAAACAAGGTCCCCCTGCAGCTCCCCTGTTTGCTGTTTGTATGTCAGTATGTTAATGGGTACCCACAGAAAACAAGGTCCCTCTGCAGCGCCCCTGTTTGCAGTCTATAGGTTACCACTGGTGGCAGAGTGAGGGGAAGGATTAGTAATGCAGTTGTAATACACCAGCCAGAGAAGGTAAAAACAAAACAAAGAAAGCAGTTTGTCAGCAAGCCTTGCAAAAATTTCTGTATCTGTAGAAATTCAATTATTTTTATTTGAAACATTGCAAACTGATCCTATGTTGCCCAGTTTCTGCCTTGCCTTTTTAAACAAACTCTGATACAGTAATCCTTGCAAGCAGTAATTATCTCCAACTTCATGATCCCGTATTTCAGTCTCCAACACTGCATCCTGATAATGTTTCAAAAACATACAGAAGTTTTGAGTAGCTTTAGTTCTTCAGCACTCAGAATCCTCTGCACTAGGAGAACAAACAATAACCACCTTTCAATCTGCAGCACCCTTGGTGCGCCTGTCTGTAGCTGCTGTCTGTGTGATGTCATTTCCTGTCCGACTCTGAAATGTGTTCCACACCGTGCAACTCCAGCCATTAACAGGCCGGTAAATACTGAGACCCAGTAAACTTCTATAAGAAAATGCGATATACTTGAGTGTAAAGACTGTATCTTCTAATTATTTTTTTAAGGCATCAGCTGGCTATAAATGGACTGACACCACTGACCTGAATCTCCTAGTTTATAGTGAGATAGTCTGAGAGTTGGTCACTATAAACAGTAAAATGCAAGAAAAGGTGATATAATCTGAAATGAATGTAAAGATTGTATATGCTAATTTTTTTTAAGTCATTAGTTGTTTTAAGAGGACTGACACTGCTGACTTGCATCTCCTAGTTTAAATGAAGGAGGCAGTATAGCGCAGTGGTCTAAGGTTCTGAGCTGCAAATTTGGTGACATCCAGCAGACCAGACCTGGGTTTGAATCCCACAGCTTCCACCTGCATACTGTGTGACCCTGAGCAAGTCACTTAACCTCCTTGTGCTCCCAGGTTGCTCCTGTAAAAAAGCTTTCAGCTTAGTGTGCTATACCTGGTTAAACAACTAAATAAAAAAAAAAAGCTCCAGGACACCCTTGTAAATAAGCTTTGTTTGGCTAAATGTACCTTGCAGCCACCAGATTCTGAATAAAAATAAAAGTACTTTCTCCAACAGCGACAAGTCAAAACAGCATCTGCTAGCATGTGACTGTAAATATGTAGCAACCCGTTCCTCTCACTCCTCCTGCTGCGGCACACTATGAATATTCATGAGTTGTTTGAGTGGTGGGTGGGTGTTTGGGGGGGACATATAACAGAGGGAGACAGGAAGTAAATCTTAGTCTCTGAAAACTGCTGGAGGAAGGAGCACAGTGGTATCTGTTTTTTTTTTTTGTGGATTGACATTCTTTGTTCTTCTGTCCCAAACTCTGAAGGGCAGCAGCTGCTTGTGTTTCTGAACAGTGCAGTCTGTGGGGTTGGAGACTAAAACAGAGGATTACGAAGCTGGAGGTAAGGAAAGCTGAGCACATGGGGAGCTGCAGAGGGAACTGGGTTTCTATGGACAGATATCCTTTGTTCTTCTAGTCCCAAACTCTGAAGGGCAGCAGCTGCTTGTGTTTCTGAACAGCGCAGTCTGTGGTGCTGGAGACTGAAACAGAGGATCATGAAGTTGGAGGTAAGGAATGCTGAGCAGACGGGGAGCTGCAGAGGGAACTGGTTTTCTGTAGATAGATATTCTTTGTTCTTCTAGTCCCAAACTCTGAAGAGCAACAGCTGCTTGTGTTTCTGAACAGTGCAGTCTGTGGGGTTGGAGACTGAAACAGAGGATCGTGAAGCTGGAGGTAAGGAATGCTGAGCACACGGGGAGCTGCAGAGGGAACTGGGTTTCTATGGACAGATATCCTTGTTCTTCTAGTCCCAAACTCTGAAGGGCAGCAGCTGCTTGTGTTTCTGAACAGTGCAGTTTGTGGGGTTGGAGACTGAAACAGAGGATCATGAAGTGGGAGTTAAGGAACACTGAGCTGCTGTGTAAACAAACCAAAGGAAAACTTTAAAAAGACGAAAGGGATCAGGTAGCATGTATAAATGTATGCAGAAAATCAGTTACAGGAAGGTGTTCAACTGGAAACTACAAATGAATAATTGTGAGATTTCTTTATTTCTTACCAGGGTTGGGTCACTAGCACCTAAAAATTGTTTTCCCCACTACATCTGCTTGCAGGCTGTTCCAGGTGTCCACCACCCCTTCTGTGAAGAAATGTTTCCTCACAGCCCTCTTAAATGCCCCCCCACCCCATTCTGGTACTTTTTTTTTCCCCCCTGAAAGACTCTCCATCTGCACATGCTTCACCCCTGCGAAATACATATCTCAGTCATGTCCCCTCGCATTCTCCCCTCTGCCAGGGAGTACATAGAAACATAGAATTTGACGGCAGATAAGGACCGCTTGGCCCACCCAGTCTGCCCATTTCCCTGCCTACTGATAAGCTGTAGATCCAAGTTAACAAGCAGCCTACTTCTTCCTACTCCCATCTCCTAGAATTTTCTTATGACTGTCTCAAGCATGCTTGAATTCCACCACTGTTTTTGACTCCATGACCTCCTCCGGAAGGCCGTTCCATGCATCCACAACCCTCTCTGTGAAAGAATACTTCCTTAAATTACCTCTGAGCCACCTCCCCCATCTTCAAATTGTGCCCCCTTGTTCTTGCACACCTCTTTTTTTGAAAGATGCTACCCTCTTGGACTTTGTTGATTCCCTTGAGGTACTTGAAAGTTTCTATCATGTCCCCCCTCTCCCTCCTTTCCTCGAGGCTATACATATTAAGCTCCTTTAGTCTCTCTTCATATGTCTTCTGGTGCAGACCCTGCACCATTTTAGTTGCCCTCCTCTGGACAGCTTCCATCCTGTCTGTGTCTTTGCGAAGACTGGGTCTCCAGAACTGCACGCAGTACTCCAGATGGGGTCTGACCAGCTGTCTGTACAGAGGGATAATAACTTCCTGTTTTCTACTGGTGATGCCTCTCCCTATGCATCCCAATATCCCCCCAGCCCTCATTGCTGCCCTCTCACATTGCTTGCCCACCTTTAGGTCATCTGACATGACTACCCGCAGGTCCCTTTCCATTGTGTACTCTTCCCCTGGGTTTTTGTTTCCCAGGTGCATTACCTTGCACTTCTTAGCATTGAATCTAAGCTGCCATACATTTGACCATTCCTCTAACCTTGCCGAGTCCCTTTTCATCCTTTCCACCCCACCTTGTGCATCAACTCTGTTGCAGATCTTTGTGTCATCTGCAAAGAGACATACTTTTCCTTCCAGTCCCTCTGCAATGTCGCTTATAAAGACATTGAAGAGGACTGGTCCTAATACTGAACCTTGCGGTACCCCACTAGTAACCCCCCTTTCATCAGAGTGGACTCCATTTACTATTACTCTCTGTGTCCTATTTTCCAGCCAATTTTTACCCAGGCTGTCATCTTGGGACCCACTCCCAGGCTAGCTAACTTGTATATTAATCTTTTGTGTGGGACTGTGTCAAATGCCTTGCAAAAGTCTAGGTAGGCCATGTCCACAGCCCTCCCTGATCTACTACTTTGGTCACCCAGTCAAAGAAATCTATCAGATTTGTCTGGCATGACCTTCCTGCTGTGAATCCATGCTGCCTTGGGTCCTGTGCCCCTCTGGCCTCTAGATACTCGACAATTCTTTCCTTCAGAAGTGATTCCATCATTTTCCCTACCAGTGAGGTTAAACTAACAGGTCTGTAGTTTCCTGCTTCTGCCTTGCTCCCACTTTTGTGAAGGGAATCACATCTGCCTCCTCCAATCTCGGGTACCACCCCATCCTCCCATGATTTGTTAAAGAGGGTAGTCAGTGGTGTCACTAGTTCTACCTTAGTTTTTAGAATTCTGGATGAATCCCATCAGGCCCCATTGCTTTGTCCACCTTCAGTTTTAAGAGTTCTTTCAGAACCCTTTCTTCTGTAAGTGGGCTGGTATCAACTTCTGTATCCAGTGTGTTTCTACTGTTTTTTCTAGGTACCCCTTCCTTTGTAAATACTGAGCAAAATATTTGTTTAGTATCTCTGCCTTTTCACAGTCTCCCTCTGCCCACCCCCTTTATTAAGCCTCACTATCCCTCCCTTGGTCTTCCTTGCTCCCTGATATACCTATAAAGGTTTTATCCCCTTCTTAACTGAGTTGGCTATCTTTTCCTTGGTTTGGGCCTTTGCTGTTCTGACTGCCTTCCCAGCCTCCTTTCGCTTTAACTGATTCAGTTCTCTGTCCTGCTCCTTCTGCGATTCCTTGTACTTCCTGAAAGCTTTCTTTTTCTCTTGAACCTTTACTGCCACTTCCTTTGAGAACCATAATGGTTTCTTACATCGTTTAGTTTTGTTTATTTGCTTCACACAAAGGCTTGTTGCCTCTGTGATGGCAGTTTTTATTATTCCCCATTGTTCTTCCACCCCTCCTTCCTGCCCATTTGCTAGTGCATTCCTTAGGCACTCGCCCATTTTAGCAAAGTCAGCCCTCTAAAGTCCAGTACCTTTGCCTTTGTATGGCTTGACTCTATTGCTGTGTTTATTGTGAACCATACTGTTCGTGGTGCAGCTGAGTTCCCAGATGGCTACCCACTTCTACATCTGTGATCCTCTCTCCATCTCCATTTGAGAGAACCAGGTCTAAGATTGCTCCCTCTCGAGTGGGCTCCAATACTAGTTGTCTAAGGCATGCCCCTCATAGGGCATCTAGAATAACCCCACTCTTCAGTGCCAAGTGCAGCTGCACTCCAGTTAACATCTGGCATATTCAGATCACCCATCAGCAATATCTCCTTTTTTTTGCCATACTAAGTATACTTTCTGTCATTTCCTTGTCCATTTCCTCCGCCTGAATGGGTCTGTATACAACCCCTGTGCGGATTGTTGGTGCCATGCCGATCTCAAATTTACCCACAGTGCTTCTTCTCCTCCCTGTTTTTCTTTTGTTCTGTTACTTTGATTCCTTCCCTTATGTAAAGAGCTACTCCTCCTCCTCTTTTACCCTCTCTGTCTCTCCTGTAGATAGTGTATCCTGGTATGTTTACATCCCAGTCATGGTTTTGTGCGAACCATGTTTCTGTGACTGCCACGATATCCAGACTATTGCACAAACTGGGGAATATGGGTGTGGGCAGGACAGTAGTTGGGTGGTAACTGGCTGGGCAGCAGGACACAGAGGGTGGTGGTAAATGGCTGTCACTCCACAGAGGGAAGAGTGACCAGCGGGACCACAGGGATCAGTGCTGGGACTGGTACTATTCAATATCTTCATCAGTGACATTGCGCAGGACCTAGAAGGCAGAATTTCACTGTTCGCTGATGACACAAAGCTCTGTAACAGAGTAGACACACCAGAGGGTAGACAGAATGAGAAGGACCTGCAGAAACTTGAAGAATGGTCTGGGGTTTGGCAATTGAAATTCAATGCAAGGAAGTGCAAGATAATGCATATGGGGCACAAAAACCCTGGCACAATATATCAGTTGGGGGGTGAGGATATAGCATGCACCAAGCAGGAAAGGGATCTTGGGGTTATCATCTCTGACCTCAAGGAAGGGAAACAGTGTGACAAGACGGCGGGTAAGGCTGATAGGATGCTGGGATGCATGGGCAGGGGCATCACCAGCAGGAAAAGGGAGGTCATAATTCCACTGTACAGGACACTGGTGGGGCTGCACCTGGAGTGCACTATGCAGTTCTGGAGACCTTACCTACGTAGGGACATAGACAGGGTAGAGAGGGTTCAGAGGAGGGCAACAAAGATGGTGCATGGATTGCATCACAAGTCCTATGAGGACAGGTTGAAGGCACTTAACATGTACTCCCTGGAGGAGAGGAGGAAGAGAGGGGATATGATGGGGACATACAAGTATCTTACAGGGAGGAACAGGGTGCAGGAATACACTATTTTTAAGCAAAAAAGATGTTCCAGGACTAGAGGGCATGGGATGAAGTTGGAGGGAGGGCAATTCAGAGGAAATGTGAGGAAGAATTTCTTCACAGAACGGGTGGTGGACAAGTGGAACACCCTGCCAGAGGAAGTGGTGGGGGCTGAAACAATCACGGGATTTAAGAATGCATGGGATAGACATAAAGGAATTCTGGAGGTCAGGGGTAAGGGGCAACAGACTTCTTGGAAAACATAAACTGAACTTAGACTTAAATGGGCAGACTGGGTGGGCCATAGGCCCTTATCTGCTGACACTGTCTATGTATCTATGTTCCTCCTCAATCAAGGCCACTAATTCAGGAAGCTTGTTACTCAGACTACGTGCATTGGTACTCATTACTTTCCATTTTTTGATGGCTTTACTTTCTGTTGCAGCATCCCCCACTGACCTTTCTACCTCGGTCTTTTTCCCATTTAGTACCCTGTTTTGCAGGGAGAGGCTGGGATTTTCCTGCTGCTTATGAGTGCCTCCCCTTGACTAGTTTAAAAGCTTGCCAATGAAGCATTTAAACCATTGCTCAAAAGACTTGTTCCTTCCTGGACAGATGCAGACCAACCTGCCAGTATAGGCTGGTGTCCCTCCAGGTGGAACCCCAGTCCCCAATGAAGCCAAACCCCTGTGCTCCACACCATTTTTTCAACCACTCATTAAACTGCATGGTGCAAAGTACCCTTGCCTCACTCATGCCATTTACAGGCATCACCTCTGAGAAGGCTACTGTGTGTGCTACTTGTCTTAGGCCTCTCCGCAGTTCTACAAAGTCCTTCTGCACTGCTCTAATCTCATGTTGAGCCAAGTCATTTGTCCCTAGGTGGACAATGACATCCAGCTCAGATTCCCGTGCAGCTGTTCTCGTGATCCTGAGGATGCGCTTCTTGTCCCTCCCAAGCCATGGCACCAGGCAGGCACCTTACTTCAGTTTTCCCTGCTCCCCCAGTTCTATCCCCCTAATAATTGAGTCTCCCACCAGGAGCTGCTTCCTTTCCTTGTGGCATCCTCTGCCTCCTTCCTGTGGTCCTCTCTTGTGACAGGTGTCCTCAGCCTCCTTAATCTCCTCCGTGGGTGCATCCATGAGGGGCTGTGCCTCCAGAATGGTGTATGGATTGTGGAGTGGAACAACTGACTGAGTGTGCCTCTGTTCCACCCTCCTCACCCTCCCTGAGCCCACTGTGGTTCAACTGCTGTGCTTTCTTTGCAACCTCTGAGGTAGTGGTGGTGGCTCTGGTGCTCCCTGGATGGGGGGTTCCCTTCCTACCATCCAGTCTGGCCTGGGGGAAGGTTTTCTTACTGCTGTCCAGTGTGGCCTGAAGGGTGCACAGGGAAAGGGACTTCCAGCATGTTGAAATCCTGCAACCTCTCCTTATATGGATTTTTGTGCAATCCATCCTTGGTTCTGGTAACCTTCCTCTTGACTGCTTCTACCATGTTCGTGTCCTTTCAGAGGTGTATCCTCCAGTCCTGGATATGATACAGTACTCTAGGTCATGTCTCTTTAGTGAGTGATACAGTGGCAACACTGCCTGCCTTCTCCTGCTGGAATTCCCTTTCCCTGTGCACCCTAGTATCCCACTAGCCTTGTCTACTCCTTTGTCACTCTGCCCTGCCACTTTTGGATCATCGGAGAGGAGTACCATGAAGTCTCTTTCTTGTGTGATGATGATCAGTACCCCCCCAGTCTTGTACATAGCTCTTGGGTTTCCCTGCCCCCCAGTGAATGACTTTGCCTGTTCTGGCATTGAAACCTAGCTGACACTCGATAGATCATTCTGTAGGTTACCCATATCCTCTTGTATTCTCTCAACCCCTTCCTGAGTATCTAGCCTGTTGCAGATTTGTGTACCATCACAAAGAGAGACACCTCCCCCCCCCAATTCCTCAGCAATGTCACTTATGAAGACATTGAAGAGCCTGGTAATTGCCTGGTTACATAGAAACATAGACTTTGAAGGCAGATAAGGACCACTTGGCCCACCCAGTCTGCCCATTTCCCTACCTACTGGATAAGCTGCAGATTCTAGTTAACCCAACAGCCTACTTCCTGCCACCCCCCACTACAATTGCTTAAATAAGGTTTGATTGATTGATTAGGATCTGTCCCAGCACTGATCCCTGTAGTAGTACCTCGCTAGTTGGTCTCTCATCCCCCAAGTGTCTGCCATTTACCACCACCCTCTGCCTCCTAGCCTTCAACTAATTTACTACTCCATTAACCCCTTTCTCCCCAATCCCCAGGCTGCTTAGTGCCTTTACTAGCCTCCTGTGCAGCACTGTGTCGAAGGCCTTACTGAAGTTCAGGTAGGCCACATCCACTGCCCTCCACTGATCCACCTCCCTAGTCACCCAGTCAAAAGATCTATGAGATTTGTTTGGCATGATCACCCCCCCCCGTGAAACCATGCCGGTGGTAGTTCTGCAGCTTGTATGCCCCCTGGTGTACCATCAGTCTCTCCTTCAGCAGGGTTTGAATTAATTTCCCCATCACTGATGCGAGACTGACTGGCCTGTAGTTGCTAGCCTCCTCCCTCTCACCACTCTTGTGCAGAGAGACAACATCAGCCCTCCTCCAGTCCTCTGGAACTACCTCTGTCTTCAGTGGGGGTGCTGAACAGTTGCCAGAGGGGTGGCCTGCACCACATTCAGTTCTTTTAGAACCCTTGGTGAATCCCATCCAGTCCTGTCTCCTTTTTCTCCATTAGGGCTTCCAGTCTATTCTGAACTGATTCCTCCAAAAATTAACTTGTCTCCACTCCCTCCAGTGCCTGCTGAGACATGTTGGTCCATCTCCCCTACTGTGCAGCACCCCCACCCTCTTGAGTTTCCCTATCCCCACCCTTTCTTCTTTTTATGCATGTATCTAAGGAGGGTCTTACTCCCTTTTTTGACCTCCTTGGCAATCCTCTCCTATGTGTGTTCCTTAGCTGCCCTCACCCTCCTTCCTGCCACTCTTTGTTTTTCCAAAAACATCTTCCTGTCCACATCCATCTGGGTGTCCTTGTACCTCCTGAATGCAGTTTTCTTTCTCCTTCACCACCTTTGCCACCTCCTCTGAGAACCTAAGCAGCCTCATCCTCCTCCTTCCCTTACTTACTTCCTTCAAACATCATGTTGTTGCCTTAGCTAATCCCTCTTTAGTAATTTTCCATTGGGTCTCCACTCACCCCCTGTCAAGCACCCCTAAGGTATTTACTGAGGCAAGGCAAAGTTTATTTCTAAGGTGCCCAATCCCGGAAGCTCTGGGCGCCATACATAAAACAAACAACAAGCAGGGTATCAGATAAAATATATATAAATTAAACAATAAAACAGCAGCAAAATCAAAATATTAAAACAGTCGTATCATAAACTGCAGATTTTCTTCAGAATTTTTGAGCAGATCAGCCCTTGACCCTGGGAAGGCCAGAGGAAAAAAAAGATGAGTTTTTCGGCCCCTCTTGAACCCTTGGATGGAGGGGGCCTCCCTGATATCAGCTGCTAATGAGTTCCATGGGACCGGTCCAGTTATATTGAAAGCCTGGTCACTGGAAGCTCTTAACCTAGTCCTGGGATCTTCAAGGAGGCCCCTGGTTGAGGAACAGAAGGAGTAGACTGAGGTGGAAGGTGTCAGAAGATCATCCAGGTAGCCAGGGCTGAGCCCGTGTAGGGCTTTATTGGGTGAGTAAACTCACCTTGAAGATAACCCTCCACCAGACCGGCAGCCAATGCAGAGGTCACAGGCTCACCGGGGTTACATGGCTAAACCTAGGAAGGCCAGTCAGCAGCCTTGCAGCTGCAGTTTTCACCAGCTGTAGCCGGCAAAGGGTACCTGCAGAGAGCATTAAATTAGTCGTGTCTGGATGTCACAAAGTCATGCACCAGCAAGGGCATGTCCTTGGGCAGAACTAGGGGTTTGAACTTGGTAGTGTTCCTTAAGTGTTGGAAAACACTTTTGAGGACAGCCGACACCTGAGCTTCAAGTGTCAGTCTGTCATCAAGGATCACGCCAAGATCTCACACTCTAGGGGAGGCTGTAAACAGTGCGAGTCCCAGAGATAATCCAGTAACCTCATTGGAGGCACTCCCATCATGCTCTCATACTGGCTTCATCACTGGTACCTCTGTCTTGTCCGGGTTAGTCACAAACCCCTGGAGTACATCCAATCATTGATCTTGGTCAATCGTATATCAAGCACTTCCACATCATCCATTGATCCTGGTGCAAAGGACAGTACAGTTGGGTATAATCTGCATAACAGTAAAATCCTACATTAATGAGCTCAAACGGGTGGTGCAAATACATTGCAAATAACATCAGAAACAAAACTGACCCCTGAGGTACTTCACATGGCAGGAACTTTGGGGAGGTGGAGAAATTCCCCATCACCACCTGCTGCTTTCTGCCAGAGAGAAATGATTCAAACCAGCTGATGACAGTGCTGTTGAGGCCACATTACACTCTGAGGCAGTCAAGAAGCACAATGTGATCTACAGTGTCAGAGGCTGAGGAGAGATTGAGGAGCACAAGAATTGACTCGTCTCCTCTATCTCTGAGTCTGAGGAGGTCATTAAGCACACTATCACCATTTCAGTGCTGTGTCTAGCTCTGAAACCTGATTAGAGCAGTGTATAGATATCAAAGGACACGAGGTGCTCCTCAAGCTGCTGTGCCTAGCCCTGAACCCTGATTACAGCAGTGTGTATATATAGATATCAAAGGACACGAGGTGCTCCTCAAGCTGCTGTGCCTGGCTCTGAACCCTGATTACAGCTGCGTATAGATAGATGTCAAAGGACACAAGGTGCTCCTCAAGCTGCTGTGTCTAGCTCTGAAACCTGATTAGAGCAGCGTATAGATGTCAAAGGACACGAGGCGCTCCTCAAGCTGCTGTGCCTGGCTCTGAACCCTGATTAGAGCAGTGTATAGATATCAAAGGACACGGGGTGCCATGATTTTCTCAACAAACTTACCCAAAACCGGGGAGGTTGGAGATAAGACAGTGGTTCACCAGGGTGTCAGAGTCGAGAGATGTCTTGTCTTGTTCAGAATGGACCTCACCAGACCTCCTTTCAAGGCTTCCAGAAAGACCTTTTCTGACAACAAACACCAGACGATCCTGGTGAACACCAGGCCAATGGAACCAGTGCATCTCACCAAGAAACGAGTTGGAGCAGAGTTCAGTTCACAGTACAAGTGCTTCAGTTTTAAGATGACCTCAGAGACGTTGGCCACCTCCACTGGTTTGAACTGGTCCCAGGTAAGTGGAGAGCCCCTGTTCCCTCCAGAATGACCACTTTGAGTCGCAATGCAGCTTGCTAATGTGATCCCGTTAGATAGAGGATACACTTTCCAAGAAGAACCGAACAAACTCATCACATAAAGTGGTAGAAAAGGCATTTTTTTTTTTTGGCTTTAGACAGACAGGATGAAGAAGTCTGACAGTCCTAAAAAGCTGAGCAGGTCAGTTCTTTCTGGTAGCAATATCCCTGGACAGGAACTCTGCCTTCTTATAGTTGATTACCCTCTGGTAATCAGAATAATGAATACAGAGGACCAACTTGTCCACATTCAACTGGGTCCTCTGCCAAAAATGCTCCAACTTTCAACCCCCGATCTTCATCACTTTGAGAGCCCCATCAAACCATGGAGATCTCAAGTGAGAGGATCTCGGTCATACACAGACCGGTACAAGGGTATTAAGAGTCCTGGAGACCACCCTGTTATGTACAGCCACCACTTCATTTGTGCCCCTCACACATGCAGCTTCTACACTAGATAGATCAGCTACCACCAATAGTCGCTCCGGGGACTATCACCTTAATGAACGATAACTGACCATCTCCACGGGGGAAGAACTATCTGGGGGGGTGACCAGGAACTTCACCGTGCCATGATCAGATCATACAACCTGATCAATGTCAAGGTTAGTTACCTTGAACCCCAGTGTGCACACCAGGTCAAGTGTGTGGCCGTGGTGATGAGTTACGGAAGTAACTGGTTATGACAGCCCCAGTAATGACATCAACTAGAGGAGGTGGGAACCAAAATGCGAGACCTTGTCGTCAACCCAGTAGTAAACATCTAGGGAACTCCAACACCTTCAATGTTGAAGTCTGTCACCTCCTGCAGGAATTCTTCCCCTGCCTCACACACTGCCATACACTCAAAAGACCTGGTTGTCTCCACTGGGTGCACAGCGAGTTCTAGGTCATATTTAAAACAAATGGCCACTCAATCACCCCTACATTCCCACCAGGGGCAGTGCACCACAGAGTACTCGGTGGGGACCAGAGCCTCCAACATCGGCCTGGCATCATCACCCACCTGGTCTCTGTGATGTAAGCCAGACTGACCGAGGAAATCAAATCCACCATAATTGGGGTCTTGTTCCTCATCAATTTGCTGCTGTGTTCTTGTTTGGGGGCTTGAGATCCGGGGCCGTATCGGCGGCGGGAGCAAGAAGGACCACATCAGTGGTTGCAGGAGACCCAGGGAGGCGAAGAGCTGCATGGGTGATAGGAGTGTTTGGAGGGCTGCCGCTGCACAGGAGCAAGGAGCGGCGGGGCCAGTTGGCGCCAAGCATGTGATTTTCAGGTGTGCGACTGGGCTATAAAGGCCATTAGCCCAGTCACAAGAGCTGCTACTGTGTTCTTGTTTGGGGCTTGAGATCTGGGGCCGTATCAGTGGCGGGAACAAGAAGGACCACATTGGTGGTTGCAGGAGACCCAGGGGGCCGAAGGAAGTCGCATCAGCAGTGGGGAGTGTTTGGAGGGCCGACGCCACTCAGGAGCAAGGAGCGGTGGGGCCAATCAGCACCAAGTGCATGATTTTCAACTTTACGACTGGGCTATAAAGGCCATTAGCCCAGTCGCAAGAGCTGCTGCTGTGTTCTTGTTTGGAGCTTGAGATCCAGGGCCATATCGGAAGCGGGAGCAAGAAGGACCACATTGGTGGTCGCAGGAGACCCGGGGGGGGGCCGAAGGAAGCCGCATTGGCGGTAGAGGAGTGTTTGAAGGGCCACCGCCACTCAGCAGCAAGGAGTGGTGAGGCCAATCGGCGCCAAGCGCATGATTTTCAACTGTGTGACTAGGCTATAAAGGCCATTAGCCCAGTCGCAAGAGCTGCTGCTGCTGTGTTCTTTTGTCCCACACCACCCACCTATTAAATAGTCGGTGGGGGTGGAGCCTTGAAGGGGGAAGACTGTGAGTGGGAAGCCTGGACTGCTGTGGGTGCCCTGGATTGCTGCTGCTGACTGGAGCTGGGAGGAGCAAGCAGAGTGGGTGGGGACTGAGGATGTTAAAGGAATAGATGCCTGTATGTGGGTGGGGACTGAGGATGTTAAAGGAATAGATGCCTGTATGTGGGTGGGGACTGAGGATGTTAAAGGAATAGATGCCTGTATGTGGGTGGGGACTGAGGATGTTAAAGGAATAGATGCCTGTATGCAGCTGAGAGGCACGGAGTATGGGACCTGAGTCTGGGCTGTACTGTGTACTGCTACTGAACTTTGGGGGGCAGGCAGAGTCGTATGCTTGGACACCATTGAGCACATGTTAGTCACACACACGGCTGTGGGATTTAATAGATATGAACTGTGATAACTGCGGATGATAGAGTACTGTGTAAACTGTTTTAACTGGTGATTATATAGTGTTGTTCTTAGACAGTGCTCCTTTATATGTGAGCTGTGATAACTGCTGATTTATATAGTGCTGAGGGGTTTTGAAAGCTGTTAAAGGGATATCTACTGATTGAATAATTGATCATGTGAGGTGGGCAAGAACTATTGGGCTGCAAGTGGTTAGGCCTGCTCACACCAAAATGAGGGTGGATTCGGGGCTGACCAGAGTGGGCATCTTCGGCAGGGTGATTGGGTGTACGGGGTGCGGGCAGCGATAATCCTAAATTAGGCATGGAAGAATGGAGGGTACCCAGTGTGTTTCCAGCTGGCAGGGCTTAGGATGGAGGTACAGGGGATCAGAAGAGAACTGGAAGCCATGAGGGGGGAGGAAGGTGGGGAAGGGAGGGGAAACTGTCCCAGGGAGGGTGGAGAAGCCACTACAGCATACCCCAGGGTGCAGGTAGGAATGGGCCCTATGATGACTCCAGAGGGGAAGGGCGTATTGCAAGCAATGAATGGAAAACACCCCACAGGAGAGGGGCCAGCCAGAGGGAGATAAAGAGGGTAGGGGGGCAGGTGACAACATGCCGGGGCAGGCATCACTCTTAGCAACAGATACACCATGCTCTACCCAGGAGAGGAGGTAGTTTGGGGGGGAGCAGCGGGCAGAGAACATTTGGTTAGACTGCCGGGGGTGGGAATAGGAGGAGTAATGACACTGGAGGGAGAAGGCAGGCAGTGAGAGTGGGACCAGTAAGTCGAGGGCGGTGGGAGGCGGGGGAACTGGGGCTGAGCAGGCATTCAGGCTGGGAGAGTCAGCCAAGGGAGGGGTGGTAGAGGGCACTCTAGGGGGCCAGGGTTGGGGAGGGAGATATCTGCCGAGAGTGGGAAGGCGGACGAGGAGGGAGGGTAGGGAGAATTATGCCAGAAGGAAGGGGAGACAAGATCTGGGGGTGGAGGCAGGAGGAAAGTAGTTGAAGGGGCAGGGAGGGGTTCTGTGGACTCCGGCCCAAAAGGAGTCCGGGGCCAGCTGTGCCGACCAGGAGGTGGGGGGGGAGGAGTAAACTGGGAACCGCATGCAGAAGAAAGAGCACAGTAGGTCACGCACAGACTAGTGAACCCCGGACTAATGGGGGTGCAAGGAGTAAGCTGGAGGCTGATGATAGAAGGAAGAGCCTAGAAGGGGTCAAAAAGGCCAGTAAGGGGGGGAGGTGATCCTGCTGGGGGACTCCATGACCAGGGGCATCCAGTGGGAGGGAGTGGGGAGGGTACAAGCAGTAAGGTCAGGGCTAAATGTATTCTGGGAATATCCGTTCACAAGGCCAAATTCCAGCTATATTCCTTAGCTTTGGAATGCAGGGGATCCCCTGATTTCCTAGTACACCTGGGCACAAATGATTTGGAAGGGAACAGCAATCTGGAAATCCAGGCGAGGTTCCGGGAGCTAGCCAGGGTCTGCCATTCTATTGGGAGTTCAGTCTCTTTCTCAGAAATCCTGCTGGTGCCCAGGGCATCCAGGGAGGCCAAGCACAAACTAAGAGCGTGAACCAGTGGCTCAGGGAGTGGTGCGGGGGGAAGAGTTGGGACTGGTGGGGGGGGGCACATGGGATCATAAGGAGTTATATGCTAGGGATAGGCTACATCTTTACCTAGAGGGGAAGGAGATCTTAAAGCTGAAACTCGCCGAATTCATAAATGAGAAGTGGAGTTTAAACTTGTACAGGAGGGAGGGACTAGTGCAGGACTGGAGACAGGAGGACTGACTGAGGTCCCTGGTCCATGGTGACAAATAAGGGCAGGGGACTCCGATGGACACAACGCAAGAGCTGTGCACAGGGCCGAGTCAGCTGTGCAGGGGGGGTGGAGGACGGTCCTGGTCAACGCCAGGAGTATGGGCAACAAAATGCCCGAGCTCCAGGCAATGCTGGCAGAGGGATCAGCGGATGTGGCAGCAATTTCGGAAACATGGGCCACCCAGAAAAATGACTGGGACCTAAATTTGGAGGGCTATAAAATATTCAGGAGGGATAGAGAAGTGGGTAGAGGAGGGGGCGTAGCACTGATAGTCAAGGATGGAATATTAGTGAGAGGAGTGGAAGAGGCAGAGGGGGTAGTGGAAGCAATTTGGGTAACCCTACAATCGGGGGAGGAAAAGATTAAAAGTAGGGGTGGTATACAGACCACCCACAATGGATGAGGAACTGGAGGGAAAACTGGTTGAGCACATCAAGGGGCACTGTGACCGGGGAAAGGGTAGGGTGGTGGTCATGGGGGACCTGAATATGCTGGGGGCAGACTGGGACACCATGACATCAGCGGTGGCCAGGGAGCAGAGGCTGATGAATGTGTTTCAAGATGCCTTTCTGGTCCAACAGGTGGGGGAACCTAGTGGGGGAGAGGATACTGGAAGTTGTCCCTGCAGGCAGCGACCGGATAAGGGATCTGGAGGTGTGTAGCCCACTGGCAGGTGGAGACCATGACATGGTCTGGTTTATGCTGTGCCTGGGGGGGGGGAACAACTGCTCAAACTCGGTGGTAATGGACTTCAGGGGGGCCAACTTCCTGGGCATGGGCAGGATACTGAGGGGGAGCTTGAGCCAGATCAGGCCAGACATGGATGTGGATAGATTGTGGCAGGCCATTGAAAAGGGGGTACAGGAAGCTACTAGCATGTGTGCAAGGGTAAGGAGTAAAAATGGCAGGGCCAGCAAGCCGTGCTGGTGGACCAGGGAGGTGCAAGAGGTGGTAAGAGATAAGAAAGCTGCCAACACACGTTTTAAGCATTGCAGGGGAGAAGGGAGAGAGGGGAATATGAGCTGTCAGCTATTAGGGTCACAAGGGTGGTGAGGGAATAGATGGTGAGGATAGAACACATCTTGGCTAAGGATATACATAAGGGGGAAAGGGTTTTTATAGATACATAGGGGAAAAGAGGAAGGGGAGAGCACAGATCTCCAGGATTAGGACTGGGATGGATGGGCTCAGGAGGCGGGGGAGCAGGCAGAGGTACTGAACAAGCATTTTGCCTCAGTTTTTAGGGAGGGAGACATGGGCTCATTCAGCAAAATGGGCGCCTGCTGAGAGGATAGGGCATAGGCAGATGAGGAGGATCAGAAGAGACTGGGGCACCAAGTGGGCCAGGCCCAGAAGAGACAGAGCCTTTACCGAGGAGAGGGCTAGGAAGGGGGAAATCACAGAGGGCAGTGTGAGGGAGGCTGTCCGGGCGCTGAAAACTGACAAGGTACCAGGACCGGATGGGCTGCAGCCAAGGGTACTGAAGGAACTGGTGGATGAACTAGCAGCTCCACTAGCTGTGCTGTTCAACACTTCTCTCCAGGTAGGAAGGGTGCCCCAGGATTGGAGGGGGGCTCATGTGGTGCCCATCCACAAAGGGGGGTCTAGGGAGGAGATGGGGAAATTACAGTCCTGTCAGCTTAACGTCAGTGGTAGGTAAACTAATGGAGGGCTTCATCAAAGGGATGCTCGGGAGACAACTGGATAGGCTGGGGCACATGGATGACAAGCAGTATAGTTTCGTCCTAGGGAGATCGTGCCAGACCAACCTCATAGATTTCTATTACTGGGTGACGGGGACCCTGGACAGACAGAGTCCAGTTGATGTCTTGTATCTGGATTTTAGTAAGGCGTTTGACTCGGTACCCCAGTTCAGGTTATTGACAAAGTTGGAGAAGATGGGGGTGGGAAGACAGTTGCTTAGATGGGTGGAAAACTGGCTTACAGATAGAACACAGAGGGTGGTGGTGAGAGGGGACTGTCTCCTCCCCTAGGAAGGTCATCAGTGGGGTGCCCCAGAGTTCGGTACTGGGGCCACTCCTATTCAATGCCTATGTCTCCGATATAGGGACAGGAGTTAGGAGTAGGATGAGCCTCTTCGCGGATCACTCTAAACTGGGAGCATTGGCCGATGGGGAAGAAGCAAGGGTGGCAGTTCAGAGGGATCTGGACACCCTGGAGGGGTGGGCAAGGAGTTGGGAGCTGAGGTTTAACCCGGAGAAGTGTAGGGTGTTGCATCTGGGGGTCAGGAACCCAGGGCATGTTTATACCTTGGGAGGGGTCTCACTGCAAGCCACTTCGAGTGAAAGGGACCTCGGGGTGGTGGTAGACACCAAAATGAAAAACAGTGAGAACTGCAGAAGAATGGTGGCAAAGGCAAACAAGATACTGGGCTGCATAGCCCGGGGAATAATGTCCAGGAGGAGAGTGAGGTGATCCTACCTCTGTACAATGCCTTGGTTAGGCCGCACCTTGAGTATAGCATGCAGTTCTGGAGGCCGCACCTTAAGAAGGACATAACACTGTTTGAGAGGGTCCAGAGGAGGGCAACCAGGATGATCCGGGGCATGGGTGATAGGACCTGTGAGGACAGGCTGGAAGCCCTTGGGCTGTATTCACTAGAGGAGAGATAGGGGGTCATGATTGAGGTTTTCAAATATGTGAAAGGGATTACAGGGGTAGAGTCAAAGAAATGTTCAGGCTAAAGCAAAGGGGCACAACCAGAGGGCATGAATGGAAACTGGAGGGAGGAACATATAGGGGAGAACGTAGAAGGCATTACTTCACAGAGAGGGTGGTGGAGCCATGGAATGCCTTGCCCTGGAGTCTAGTCAAGCAAGGCACTGTGGAGGGCTTCAAGAGGGGGTGGGACAGATGCATAGGGGTACTGAAGCCAAGATTGACCCTCATGGGGACAAGGGAAGGGAGGAGCGAGCGCCCAATAGGGGCTGGCTACCGAGCAGACACGAAAGACCATCAGGCCTATTCTGCTGGCTTTTAGTATGTTAGTAATCTGGCATTGCATATCACTGCCTGCAGGGGACTGGTAGGCACTGTAGTCCTTTTGGCTGTCTGCCCACTCGGTCTAGTGGAGACCCTGGGGATGGAGACCAAGCAAATCTGGTCTCTCCCTAGGCTCTGTGTAAACCCAGGGCATTTCCTGTACCTCACCATCCCAGTTCCTTTCATCTCTGCTGGGGCCCACAGCTTCCAACCACCGACAGCCTCCACACCCCTTGGTGATGCGCCTGACAGCACCTCTCTATCGTAACTGACTCAGGAAGGTCAGCAAAAGGGCAGAGGTCACACAGTTGGGGAGCATTAGACAGGCTGCAAGGGTCTAAAGCCCCAGCACATTCCATGGAACCAGCATCACAACCATTACTTTCTTACACGCTTTTAGTTATAAACCAATCACAAACACAACCACATACAACTGAACTAATACAAAAAAACAACTACCTAACCAAATATACCACTCACACACATACACTCTCTAACCTAACTCCAAACACTCCCCCCACAGACCACAAGTTTCCCAACCCAAAAACAATCCACCCCCCCCCACAACACCAATGCATAGCAATAATATACAAAAAGGGAGAGATCAGATACTGTGCGCTATGCTGTGACAGTAATCTCAAACTGCTAAGGGATTGAAAAACCAAATTATAAAGTACAGTGATGTCAAACCAAAGGGCTCCAGCAGGCAGGTCAGTCAATTCAGTCCTGAGTCAGCACAAGCAACTCATCAAGAAGTTTTGCACACTACACATATTTAAAAAAAGACAAAAAAAAAAAAAACTAATGTATCACAGGAACAATTCACTATGGCTTCATAGATACATAGATACATAGACAGTGTCGGCAGATAAGGGCCTATGGCCCACCTAGTCTGCCCATTTGAGCTTGTAAGTTCAGTTTGTTTTCCTAGAAGTCTATTTCCCCACCCTGACCTCTAGAATTCCTTTATGTCTATCCCATGCATTCTTAAATCCGTGATTGTTTCAGCCCCACCACTTCCTCTGGCAGGGTGTTCCACTTGTCCACCACCCGTTCTGTGAAGAAATTCTTTCTCATGTTTCCTCTGAATCGTCCTTCCTCCAACTTCATCCCATGCCCTCTAGTCCTGAAACATTTTTCACTTAAAAATAGTGTTTTCCTGCACCCTGTTCCTCCCTGTAAGATACTTGTATGTCTCTATCATATCCCTCTCTCCTCCTCCTCCAGGAGTACATGTTCAGTTCCTTCAACCTGTCTTCATAGGACTTGTGATGCAATCCATGCACCATCTTTGTTGCCCTCCTCTGAACCTTCTCTACCCTGTCTATATCCTTACGTAGGTATGGTCTCCAGAACTGTACACTGTACTCCAGGTGGGGCCTCACTAGTGTCTTGTATAGCGGAATTATGACCTCCCTTTCCTGCTGGTGATGCCCTGCCTATACATCCCAGCATCCTATTTGCTTTACCTGATGCCTTGTCACACTGTTTCCTACCTTGAGGTAATCAGAGATGACAACCCCAAGATCCCTTTCCTGCTTGGTGCATACTATATCCTCACCCCAACTGATATATTGTGCCTGGGTTTTTGTGCCCCATATGCATTATCTTGCACTTCTTTGCATTGAATTTCAACTGCCAAACCCTTGACCATTCTTCAAGTTTCTGCAGGTCCCTTCTCATTCTGTCTACACCTCTGGTGTGTCTACTCTGTTACAGAGCTTTGTGTCATCAGCAAACAGTGAAATTCTGCCTTCTAGATCCTGTGCAATGTCACTGATGAAGATGTTGAATAGGACCAGTCCCAGCACTGATCCCTGTGGTACCCCACTGGTCACTCTTCCCTCTGTGGGTGACAGCCATTTACCACCACCCTCTGTGTCCTGCCACCCAGCCAGTTACCTACCCACCACACTACTGTCCTGCCCACACCCATATTCCCCAGTTTTGTGTAATGGTCTTCTATGTGGCACAGTGTCAAAGGCCTTGCTGAAGTCCAGATAGGCCATGTCCACTGCCCTCCCTGATCCACCTCCCTAGTCACCCAGTCAAAATTCAATGAGGTTGGTCTGACATGACCTCCCCTGGTGAAACCATGCTGCCTTGGGTCCTGTAGTCCATTGACAACCAGATGTTCCACCAATCTCTCCTTCAGTAGTGCTTCCATGATCTTTCCCACTACCGAGTGAGGCTGACTGGTCTGTAGTTCCTCGCTTCCTCTTTGTTCCCACTTTTGTATAAGGGACTACATCTGCTGTCCTCCAGTCTTTGGGTACTCCTGTTTCCAGTGATTGGCTGAACAGGATAGCCAGAGGTTCAGCCACCACCTCTCTTAGTTCTTTAAGGACCCTGGGTGCACCCATCTGGCCCCATTGCTTTATCAGCTCTTATTACTTCCAGTTCCTTCAGGACCCTTTCTCGTGTAAAGGACTTGTGTCCATTTCTGCACCATTCTCACCCTTGTACTCCCTTCAGACCCATTACCCTCTTCCTTAGTAAAGACTGAGCAAATACCTGTTCAATATGTCAGCTTTACTGTTGTCATCCTCCACTGCTCCCATCCTCCCCTTCAGTCTCACTATCCCTCCTTTGCCTTTTTTTTTCACTTATGTACCTGTAAAATGTTTTGTCCCTTTTACCCACTGATTTTGCAATGTGTTCTTCTGTCTGAGCTTTGGCTTCCTTACTGACTTCCCTGCCTCCCTTTGTTTCTCCTGGTACTTCTCCCTATCCCCTTCTGCCTGTGTCTTTTTGTATTGCCTGAATGCAATCTTTGGCTTTCACTTTCTTTGCTACTCTCTTTGAAAACCATAATGGTCTCCTCTTCCTTTTCCTCTTGCTAACCTGCTTAATGCATAATTCTGTTGTTCTTATAATCCCCATTTTAAATACTGCCCACTGTTCCTCAACCCTGATTCCTGTCCCATTCCCCTTAATGCCTCTTTCAAGTATCTCCCCATTTTCCCAAAGTCTGCCCCCCTAAAATCCAGGATACGTGTTTTTGTGTGGTTTGGTTCTGCTCTTTCTGTGATTTCAAACCACAATGACTGGTGGTCACTGTTACCCAGGTGCTCCCCCACTGTTACCCCCATCACACTGTCCCTGTTTGTGAGCACAAGGTCCAGTATTGCCTTCTGCCGAGTTGGTTCCATGACCA
Source organism: Neoceratodus forsteri (assembly GCA_016271365.2). Classification (NCBI taxonomy): domain Eukaryota; kingdom Metazoa; phylum Chordata; order Ceratodontiformes; family Ceratodontidae; genus Neoceratodus; species Neoceratodus forsteri. Next base: position 490,448,163 of record CM057457.1, read on the forward strand.
GTTGCTTGAGGAAGGCACCCTGAAGGGAGTCCAGGATAAATCTGCTCCTAGTTGATGCTGCTGCTGGGATGCTCCAGTCCACGTCTGGTATATTGAGGTCTCCAACCAGTACTACCTCACCCTTGTCTGCCATCCTTTGGATGGCTAGCATCAGCTCCCTATCTGTTTCTTCCTCCTGGGCTGGTGGTCTATAGACCACACCTGTGCGGATGGCTGGCCCCATTTTCCTTTCCAGCTTAACCCACAGTATCTCTCCCCCATTTTGTTCCTACTGGATCTGTGTGGCCCTTATGTCATTTTTTCACATACAGTGCCACCTCCTCCCTTCCTGCCTGCTCTGTCTCTTCTGAATATGTTGTAGCCAGGTATGGCCATCTCCCAGTCATGGTTATCATTACACCAGGTTTCAGTGATGGCCACAATGTCCAGGTCTGACTGTACCATGACAGCCTCCAGATCTTCCATCTTGTTGCTAAGGCTCCTGGCATTTGCACACATGGCTTTCCATGATTTGACCTCCCTAGACTGCTTCACTGTTCTACTCCAGCCCCTTCCTTGGCTTCACGGAGAATTACTGTGAAGCACAGCTGCTGTGATCTCCTGTGTCTGAAGAACTGACTCTTGTACTGAGTCATCCATCTGACAAGACAGAAACAGAGAGAGAAACCGAGAGCAAGAGAAACACTGGGATGGGGAGATGCAGAGGTAGCCCTTGATGTGGGCGACTGGTCATAAAGGCGACGACACAATGGCGCCGACAATGTGGGCAACCTTGGAGTTCCCTCTTTCCTGAGTTGCACCCCTTGAGTAGGAATCCTAAGGAGGGTGTGGGGGCAAGCCCCCATAGCGGGTGCGGGGCAAAGCCTCTACATTAAACATACTGTTTTTCAGTCGTCCTGGTAGCTTTGTGCCCTTATGACCTGTCGCTGACATTTAGTCGCCCTTGTCACAAAGCACTGATACAGCCACTCAGTGTCCCACAGCTGCTGCAATGTCCTGTGTGATTGTGTCTGTGTGTCTGTGTCACTCTCTGCAGTATACAGAAACTCAGCAGTGTTCTCCCTGAATCACCGTCTGCTCTGGTCAGCAGCAACACACACAGACTGTGTACCAGGGAGCAATGCAGAGAGAGAGAGACAGAGACCGACAGACTGAGACTCTGAGAGACTCACTGCATAAGAGGCGCACATGGATTCCCACAACCTGCAGCTGTATCTGTACACCCTGTGGTCCTCTGTCTACATGGGGTGGCCTTGATGGAGGGTAGCTGCAGGATGCCCCACTCTGTGTCTCCCTCTCTCTCTGGTAACACTGCTTCGATGTCGGAAGGGGGAAGCAATGAACTCTGGTTGCATGCCGAGCACAGCATCACACAGTCCCCGATGTCCATGGCTCCTACTCTGACCAGGTAACACGTGAGTGGTGCGATAGGACTGTGGGCAGCATTTGGTGATTTATGGACAAGGTGGCATGCTCACATTTCTGTGCCCATGCAGTGAAATGACAATGATCTGGGGGGGGGGTAACCCTGTGGTGCTGCTGGGACACTGACTGCTAGAGTGCCGCTAACTGAATGGATGTATATGGTACATAGATACACTGCCTGGTGCCAGCAGCTTCTCCTGGGACATTACCACTGGGTAGTGGAGTTTGGAGGGGATGGGCGTTAGCAAAGACACACACAGATGACTCCATTCTGAGCAACGAGGATGTAGGTGACAGACCTCATACACCAGTAAGGCACAGCAACATGTTCCCCGGTGGTGCGCTCCTCACTGTGCCACAGTGTGCTTGATGGCTGTACTAGCAGAAACAGACAGGGATACTAAATTGCTCTTTAGCATTGCATATGTAACCCCCTAGGTGGCGCTACTCCTGGAGTTACTACCCCTGCCTTGTGGGCCCATACAAGGTTGAGGGGTCTGGGTTCCCAGATTTATTTAAAAACTTGTTCTTTTCCATAATTTTACCTTTGTGCAGTGCTTCCACTCTAAGTTTAGCTTTTAAGTGGGCTAACTCTTACCTGGCTATAACCCCCTGAGATGTCATACCATCCACTTTAGCCATTAGCCACCCCAACACATGACCCAATAAACATTTCCTTAATGTCTCTCTCTAATAATATGCCCACAACACCATAATTTGCAATTAACAATAACAACAATTTATTTACAGGGGAATAGGATTTAGGAATGGGGAAACAGGAGGAGTAGAGGCTGTGCAATCAATATCATTATTATTTACAGTATGTACAGAGGATTTAGAGTTTTGGGTTTGTGCTGGTGAAATCCTCCAGCTGGGTGGATACCTGGTAGACATATCAGACAGAAATCACATTATGCCAACCTGGATGACCAGAGCCCTGGATATTTAACCAGATGGAACCACAGTATCATTTTACCCGCAATCTGATACCAGCTCCCCAAACTTGGCATGAGACACCACAAAATCACACATTTAAACCTGAGTACCCAGTTACCAAGACAGTCCCTTGATTGTTGAAGGCCTGGTGGGCAGTGCAGCTGTTTGTTGGCCAGCTTGATTCAAGAAGGAATTAGTGCTTGGACTTGAAAACACTTAGGCAGATAAAACTATTTACAGTCATTCGAATCCAAGACCACGTGCAGGTATTTCCTTGCATGTTGCTGCTGGACACACTCTGTAAGTGTAGCCAGCCAGGTACATCGGATTTGGAAATCGGTTGTTTCTTTCTGAATGTCCATCACATTTATATGTGTAACCCCTCGGTGGCGCTATCCTAAGGTTTACTACCCCTGCCTGCGCAGCAAAGCGCAGGTTGAGGGGCCTGAGCTCATTGAACAGGTTTCTCCACCTGGAGGAATGATTCTGGGGTAGCATAACTGCCATTGGTATAGCCCTCCGGGATGCTATAACCCCCCACCATCCCCTCTGGTGGCCTAAACCATACAGCAACAAAACATTCACATGGACTGTATGGCAGTAATGACTTGCGTACACCTCTTGCACTTACCACCAGGACTAGATCAGCTGCAGGTGCCCTGGAGAGCCCCTGTAAAATAAGACTTGTACTGCAGCAGCTCAATGACAGTACAATATTTCCACCAAAAAGGTACACACCAGCCAGGCTAAATGCAGAAACAACACAATCTGATTTATTCAGGGAGATGTGAACGGGGTGGGGCATGAATCTAGCAGATGATTAATAGATTTATTTATTTAGGGGATGTGAACAGGAGTGGGGCATGAATCTAGCAGATGACTAATAGATCTGATTTTATTCAGGGGATGTGGCAGGGGTGGGGCATGAATCTAGTAGATGACTAATAGAAATGATTTATTCAGGGGGATGTGAACAGGGGTGGGGCATGAATCTAGGAGATGATTAATAGATTTATTTATTTAGGGGATGTGAACAGGAGTGGGTCATGAATCTAGCAGATGACTAATAGATCTGATTTGTTCAGGGGATGTGGAAGGGGTGGGGCATGAATCTAGCAGATGATTAATAGATCTGATTTATTCGGGGGATTTGAACGGGGTGGGGCATGAATCTAACAGATGATTAATGGATCTGATTTATTCAAGTGGATGTGAACAGGGGTAGGGCATGAATCTAGTAGATGATTAATAGATCTGATTAATTCAGTCTAAACATGCATGCACAAGGAGTCCCTTGTATACAGTCACACAACCATGGGTACCCAGTTGTGAAGCAGGCTAGCCTGAAGCGTTGCATGGGGTAGGCTAGCATTGCAGCTGTTGTTGGGGCCCTTTGGAAAGAAAAGAATTACGTGCACATCAACCCAGAATTAGTAATCTGGAGCCAGATGGCTCATTCTTTGTAATAAAGCCAAACAAGTAAATCAGATATCACACAATTATTGCAGCTGTGTTGCAGGGAGCTACCCTGTTTAGTATTCATGCTACCCAGAGCAGGAGGCAGGACTGACGAGACAAAGACCTCTGGATGTTTGTTCTGGATTGCCAGGGGAAGCGAGGCTGACATGACTTACTGTGATGGTCGCAACCTGATCGATGGTGTTGAGCAGGGGGCCGAATCCCCAAACGGGTCTTTTGTCAGAAATGTCTCTTCAGTGGGAGTGGCAGTCTAGGCCGAGATGGCAAGGCCCAGACAGAGTGAGCAGTGTGGATGCAGTCCATGACAGATGCTGGAGCTGCTTCCAGCTAGCATAATGCACTTGAGGGTGAGGAACCGAATTGCGCCCCACACAGCTCATTCAGCACATTTATAAGCAACACAGTAATTGGCCAAAATTCGGATAACAGTCTGGTTACAATAAAGCAGGGTCTCTGCTCAAACCTCTGTCCATGACTCACTTTGGTACCTGGCAAGCTGATCACTTCTGGAGCAAGCCTTCAGTCCACTTGCAGGCAACGATTACTTACTCAGGAAATCGGATAAAGTCCGACTTTCTCACACAGGAGCAGCTGCTTGATGGCTCAAGCTGTTCACTCTACACACTATAGGTCACAACTGACTCTGCTGCAGGCAGTTCTGGGAATTTCCTCTTGGATCTAAAAGGTTTAGTTGGCTGAGGGAACTGTATGTCACGGCAAGCGCTCCCCCTCCAGGTCCATTTAGGTACCAAACCTTAAAAAACTACAATTCCTATAGATTTCAGTCCCACAAGACCTCTTGGGACAGTCTCTGTTTTAGGTCCTCTTAGGTTCGATTGGTCAGACTCTGGCAGTCCAGAACAAAAAGTGGTGGCTTTTATGCAAAAAGTCCAAGCTACAAGAGAATGCAGGTTAAACACACTTCTATATTATTATTATTAATAAGGCAGATAAACAGTAAATGAACACAGTTCCTGACAGAGCTCCTTCTGATCATATAGTGACTGCAGAGTGGAGCAAAAATACCACTCGCATGACCGGTCACAAGCCCTAAACTAGTTGGACTCAGCCCAGACTAATTCCTAACATAGCATAATGACTCTCTTAAAGAGACAGGCACAGAGGTATACTATAGCACTCTCTTGCAGACACATACAGCTGCTGCAGACACTGGGCACCATCCTGATAGTGGACATTAGGCAGCCCAGGAAGACATCTTAGTAAACCCCAATTCACTAACATACTAACATCAGTGTTCCACATTGCATGAAAATATAGCGCGGTGGTAAGGGGAGGAGCCACAGGGGGCAGGGTCACCAGGGGCGGAGCTATCGGTGGGCGGAGAGCCGTCGCCGATGCAAATAAATGCATAAGAAACAAGAAATAAGAGTAATATGATGATCTGAGGCCTCTGTAGTAATGCAGCAGCAAATGTGTAATAAAACATACTGAGAACCTCTGCATTCTTGTTGCAGGCCAGCAACAGTTTGGTGAGGCCATACTCAACTCTTTTACTAGTGCCTGCAAGGCCAAGATCTAATCTTCGGTTTCACAGTCCTGCCCAATGAGCTGCAGCTTCCAAATAAGGGAAACTGTCAACATCGGCCTCAATTGAGATAAGTATAAGTCATTTAGCACACTGGCACTTAATCTATTTCATTCCTGCATTTTATTCGATTCAGTGCAGAAAACCCCTCTCACAATCTGCAGTTGACATGGGTATTATCATTGCCAGCTCTGCCAAAGTAGATATGTTTGATACAGGTCTACATACTTAGTAGTTAGAGCGCAGCACATCAGAAATAGTCTTAAAGGCCATCTTTCTGTGAACATGAGACTAGGCAGGGAAGCCCATTCCAGTGCAGAAGCATCTACATCCACAACAGTAGCATAGTGACCAAGAATAATCTCAAGGCTATCACTACCATACCCTTCCAACTGTTCAATATCAACTTCCTGTATCATGCTGGGGTCAAAGATACTGAACGATCCAAAAGTTCTGTGCTTGGAAACCTTTGCTCAATTTGAGCAATTAGGGCCCTAATAAACTTGTCATGCACAGAGGTTGTGAAATGATTCAATGTGGTTGCTAAAATGGCAAGTTCAAGCCATTATCATTCAGGAGTACTAGTTCAGGCGAAACGGAGGAGAAGTACTGACCAGGTACCAGTAGGCGTGCCCTAAGAATCTCTAAAGTGGAATGTAAATGCCTCTTTATATCAGTAAAATTCAGAGCTGATGTTTGAAAGCATTTAGATAAGATGCTAAGGTGTGGAAGTATGTCACACATCATGCATAAAATAGAGAAAAACTCCCAGTTTTCCACCATTTTTACTAGGCCCACAGCTTGGGGATCATGCCTTTCAGAGGCCTCTATGCAAGGACGTAACAACAGATGGGAAAATCTTCCTTAGTGTCACATGCTGCATCATGGGACAACCACCTAACTGCTTTTGCCTGTTTAGGCTTTAAAACAGGGTTTTCCATTGCCTGCTGAATTTCTTTCAAGGCAGCCATGCGAACAGCAGAGTTTTCATAATATCTGTATAAGTGATCTAGTGTTTGATTAAACTTTTTAATGACGTTCACTTCATTTACTGCTGCCTTTACAGCCAAGGCCTCCCGGTGAGCCATACAGTGATTTTCAACAAGAATTGGGCTGACCTCTTTCAGCTTTTTAGCCACCCCGTTTTGCCTGCCCAGCATAACGGCTGCTCCATCACTGCTCTAACCCTGCAAGATGATCAACCGAGATTTGATTGTTATCAGAGAACTCCAGCAATTTTTAACAATTGTGTCTGCCTTTCCATCAATTAGTTCCTCAAGTCCCAGGAAAGAAACTCTGGGTTTCCTTCTTTGCAGTACATACCATACAAAATGAGCTGTTTCATAACAGCAATATCAGTTGTTTCGCCCACTAAATATGAAAACATTTGGCAGCCTTTCAAATCTGCAAGAACTGATCTCCTGACCACCTCACCCAGAGAGAGAACCATTTCTCTGACAGTTCGATCAGAACGATATTTAACAGCATCAGCAATATGTATATTGTCTAGGTATTTGCATCCCAATGATTTGGCGAGATCCAACAGTGAGCCATATTTCGTTGTGTGAGGCAGCTCATTTTTTATTAGCCAGTACATGCAACAAAGGGATGCCACAAAAGCTTCTTGTTCCAGGGTCATGGCCTGCTGCATTGCCTGCTCTATTCCACCTTTTGAAGCTGAAATTTGCAGTTAGCTTCCAGTTCAGCAGCAACAATGTGAACTGAACTGTTCTGATGCCTTTTTATAGCATCTTCTCTGAATGTCTTACACCCACTGAGTACCCAAACTGTTCCTGATTTGGGCATCTGTTTATGTTTTATGCAAAATGCACAAATACTGTAACCAACAGTATTTGTTAAGCCAGCCAGTATAAAATCCTGTTGCTCTATGCTTAGAGGTGTTTTTTTCTGTATTACAGGAGGAAGTACAGGGAGTTTTTTGGACAATGACGTCGATATCAACTGGACCAACTGGCATTGTCCCACTCATCGACTCACAGTTGTCATCTTGATCAGGATGTTTCCGTTTTTGAGTTAATTTGAAACCAAAGTTAGTTAGTTTCTGCATTGTGTACAATAAAGCTGTTTTTTCCCCTAAGTGTTGTCGTGTGTTTATTTGTCAATACAGAACGAGAACTTGGTAATGCTGGTTGAGCCCCAAATATTTTTTCTCACACAAATATTTTTTTATTCCCTGAATCAGGGTTCAGAACAAGTGACCACTGACGAGACTGCACAACCTGACTAGTGGGACAGACCCCCTGGTGGCACAGTTAAGGAGACCAGATTTTTTTTTCTCACACAAATATTTTTTTATTCCCTGATTCAGGGTTCAGAACAAGTGACCACTGACGAAGCAAGACTGCACAACCTGACTAGTGGTGTAGAACCCCTGGTGGCACAGTTAAGGAGACCAGATTTTTTTTTCTCACACAAATATTTTTTTATTCCCTGAATCAGGGTTCAGAACAAGTGACCACTGACGAGACTGCACAACCTGACTAGTGGGACAGACCCCCTGGTGGCACAGTTAAGGAGACCAGATTTTTTTTCTCACACAAATGTAACCCCCTGCAAATGGGGGTTCCCAAAAGACTTCCAGGAGCTTGCTTGAATGCTCCAAGCCTGAATGGTGTTTCGCTTGTGCCATTTATCAGTGAGTATTTTAGAGCCTCTGGTACTGTCTCTTTAAGAGCTGTCTGCTTGCAGACATAATTAGTTTGTATGGGGGACTGTGTGTTTCTCTGTTTGAGTACCACTGAACTGCTGCCAATTCACTCCATTTTTGCAGTCACTAGGAGTACAAAGGAACCTATCTGAAAGATGTAACTGTTTGCCAGAAATAATTTAGAGTAATAATGAAAATACAGTTTGTCTAACCTGCTTTCTTTGCAGTCAGAACTGTGTTTGCTTAGTTCCCATTCTAGTTTTGAACTGCTGAACTGGACCAATCAGTGTGTGGGTAAGCTAGCCTAAAATGGTGCCTTGACGAATCAGAACTTGACTCATAATCTGAGCCAGCCACAAGAGGATTGTATGGGCAGTGACTCTGGGAGATGTAGTTTAGGTTTCGGCGCCTTTTTGGACCAACAGCAGCAGTCTATTGTGAGTGACAGCCAATCCAGTCAAGAACTGGGAGGAACTCAAAGGAAGTGCCCGGTTTTGTCTGTTGGAGTTTGTTTAGCTCTGGCAGTGAAGGGGAAAGAAACCCTGTGCTCCTTCAGTGCACAGTTTCAGTCAAAAAACATGTGTAAGGCCCAGAGTTCCGGTCTGCAGCTTGTGTACCTGCTTGTTAGGACTGAATCCGTCCTGTGAAAAGAATCCAAGGATCTCTGAAGAGTAGAAACCAGGCTCACCCTGTAGAAGACTAGAGAAATTGTTGAATTGCAGACCCTGTCTGTCAGGAACTGAATCTGCTGTGTGTTCTCCCGGCATTGTGCAGTAATTATGATCGATAGAGAGAAGCAGCCTGCCTGGTATAGTACTTCTTTTTTACCATATAAATGTGTGAGGAGGCTGTGCAGCTCAAGTGAATCCTGCTGCCATTAAAGGACTTTTGCCTGTGACTGTTTACCATATAAATGTGTGAAGAGTCTCGTGGAGCTCAAGAGTAGCCCTGTTGACGTTGAAGGACCCTATCTTGTTTGGAGGTCGTGAGTACTAATTCAGGGTCGCTCCCTGTTGAATTGCCACATTGAATCCAAATGGAATCACTGTACTGCAGACTGTTTAACTAATTTTTCTTTTCACTGTGTGAAAGGGCCCCTACCAGCTGCCACGGTTTGGACTAGCCACTAGGGCTTGGGTACCCAGGGACAGTAACTGGTAGGGATAGGCCTGTGCACAGAGCCATAGGTAGAAAGTAAAGTGATGAGCTAATTAACCTGATTTCCCCCCTGTCCTTGTTATATCCCCCTAAATAAATCAGAGCTGCTTGTTTCAGCAAAGTTATACTGCCTGAGGTATTTGTCTATGTTAAAGTACTGTACTGTGATTGTTGCACTGTATCTTATTTCACAGGAGGTCCCAGTGCCGGAACTAGTCCTGGGGGTAAGTGTATACTGTGAAGGTAATTTGATATATTGTGTGGGCCACTAGTGGGAAGAAAGGGGTTGCAGCGCCCCAGAGGGCTGTGACCAAGTAAGTTTAACTATTGCAAACCCTGACCTCTGGGTGGAGGCACCCACCATTGGATCCAGGCCCCTCAACCTGTTAGTGGCAAATCAGGCAGGGGTAGTAGCCCCTGGGATAGCGCCATCTAGGGGTTACACAAATATTTTTTTATTCCCTGAATCAGGGTTCAGAACAAATGACCACTGACGAAGCAAGACTGCACAACCTGACTAGTGGTGCAGAACCCCTGGTGGCACAGTTAAGGAAACCAGAATTTTTTTTTCTCACACAAATATTTTTTTATTCCCTGAATCAGGGTTCAGAACAAGTGACCACTGACGAAGCAAAGCTGCACAACCGGCATAGACTGTAGACCCCCTGGTGGCAATATGTGGGCTTCTGCTAGCTTTATTTTCTTTTTTACTTTTTTGCAGCTAGTAATTCTCTTTTTTTTTTTTTTTTTTTTTTTTTATATAAAGGAGCACTCGGAAGAGAAAATAATGCAAGAGCCTAGAAGGTCCTCTAAATCTCTCCCACCGCTCTCCCCTCACTCACAACCCCACTCCACTGCAGAAATATAATTTCAGGCTCAAAAGAATAATATGGGCATACAATTTAGGTCTGTGAACAGTCAAGTTCAGTCTGTTTTTTTTTCTTTTGCAATTTTTCTTTAAGCAGCACTTAAGGCAACCCCACACCACACAGATGTGTCAAATATCAGGCTCAAAATATACTTGACTAATAATCTTCCTTTTTTTTTTTTTTTAAAAAATATTTTTTTCAAAGCAGCAAGAAAACCAAACTGAGAAGTGAGCTGCCTGGTACTAGTCTCTGTGAGACCACTCTCTCCCTCCGCCCCCCACTCACTAATCCCACTCCACTAATGCTGCTATTATCAGAAATGCAGGCTGAAAAATGTGCTGAAAACTAAGTCTGACAAATTGCTGAGCTCAGTATTAATGCAACCGATGCTGACGCTCAGAGATCCACTCTCGATGCAAGACACAAGCCAAATGTAAAGCTCCAAACTGATACAGTGATGTATCTAACTGGGACTTACCCAAAGTAAACTGCTCTGATAGGGCAAGTCAGCTGTCATTCCTTGATTTGGCGCCTTTCCTCCCGAGCGACCTGGTGACCATCGGAGAGTCAATCACATGTTCTTGGAGTTTCTTGGACTGAACCTGAACTACGGTGCAACCTCCCGTCTTTCTCGCGCATGACAAGAAGCACGGATGGGTTCTCGTGCTCGCGCATGCTCCTAGCGCGAGTACGATGATTTAAAGTGACAGGCAGCTTTTACCTGCAGAGAAACAGTGTCGGGACTTTAAAATGAGAGGCGGTCATTTAAGATAGTGCGGCGGCCCGCCTCTCAGTTGTAATGAATGGGGAACGCTGTAACATACTAAAATGCCAACAGAATAGGCCTAACAGTCTTTCGTGTCTGCTCGTTTGGTCAGCCCCCACCCTGGGTGCTGACCTTGCTGTCCCCCTCGCCTTCTCTGGCTTCTCCCTTCCCAGTTCCGGATATTCTTGCTGCATTGGATTTTGCTTCCTGAACCCTTCCCCTGTACCTGTCCCTGTCCCACCCCCTCTTGAACCCCTCCACTGTCTCTGCCTCCACCAGCCCCCTAGGTAGTGCATTCCATGGCTCCACCACCCTCTCAGTGAAGTAGCACCTCCTCCTTTCTCCCCTGAATCTTCCCTCCAGCTTCCACCCATACCTCTAGTGGCCCTTCCTCCTTCCTTCAAGCACCCTGACTGTTCCTCCCTATTTACCCTCTTCATGTACCTGAAGACCTCTATCATGTCCCCCCCGGTCCCTTCTCTTCCAATGTGTACATATTTAGCTCTTCGTTCTCTTCTCATAGGTCCTGTCCCCAAGCCCCAAATCATTTTGGTTGCCCTCCTCTGGACCCACTCCAGGAGGTTAATGTCCCTCTTTAAGTGTGGCCTCCAAAACTGCACGCAGTACTCCAGGTGCGGCCTCACCAAGCAGTTATACAGAGGGAGTATCACTTCCCTCCTTCTGGAGGTGATCCCCCTAGTGATGCATCCCAGCATCCTGTTGGCCTTGGCTGCTGCCCTCCTACAATTTGTAGAGGGGTTACATATGTTCTGGTACATTCTGCACGTTTTATGTTTCAGACACATCTGGTACAATCAATAAAGGAATAGTATCTTCAACCAGGGGCCAGGATGGTTGCCCTGGTCTGTTTGATTAAGAAAAGTCATTTCCAGGTTACAGTAGTCCAATTCAATAGACTTGGGGTCTCAGTTCTGTTTGTGGTTCACGGCTGTAGGTTGCAGCTCCACTGGATAGCTTTACCAAACAATTCAGAAAATTCTGGACCTCCCAGGCAAAGTCAGGTTGAGCCCCTCTACTGAGTGTTCCCCTTCTAGTTCTGTAGGCTCTATAGCAGGCAACACGTATTAGCACGTTTATATGATATGCTGGGCTTACGTGGGTCCCCCAGAATAGTCAGGTCTTCCTGCGCTGGCAAGACAGGCACAGCAGATGCAAGGTGCAGACCAGTTGGTCCATCTCAAAACAGCACAAGATCCATAAGGGGTCCCCTGTGCTGGGCTAAGGTTAGGTGTAGCAGGATGCAGGGTGCAGACCAAATGAGCAGTATAAATCCGTGCAGTCACTAAGGGCATTGGCAGCCTTAGTTAAGTGCTTTCTTTCATTTTTGCACAGGGGGTACAAGAGTACTCACTCAGGCTCCTCTCGGTAGGATCTTCACAATCAAGGTTCCTGATGTCTTCAGTTCAGTCACAACTGAGGTGAAATCAGCTCCCTCACAGCTGGCTTGATGTTGTTGCAGGTCCGCATATTTCCCTGACATGGAAGTGAGGCCTAGTACCTGGAGGACATTCTGGCAACCCCGAGGCTAGCAGGTTCCGCATAAACTAAATTACTTTAAACTGTTACTGCTAATAAGTCATTAACCACCTCCTGGGTGGAGGGATTTAACTGGATCACCAGGTCCAGTTGCATGGCTGGAGGCTTGAGCCCCCACCCCTGTGGGGGGCCTTCTGCTTGAGTCTGGAAAAATGCTGAAAACAGTCTTTTTTTTTTTTTTTAATGGGGCTTGCCTGAGGCTCCAAAATGGCTGAAGTTATTGGGTTCTTGGCCTCTGATTGGCTGGAGGGCTTGTCAATCAAGAAACTGAATTATGCATGAACCTCACTTGATGCACAGTTGATTTTCTGTTTTGACACCCGAAATTAGGTTCCTGAAGTTCCCCATGAACACTCGGTAGTTTCTCATGCGCTTTGGCTAATGTTCCACAAGTCCTAGCTTAAAAATTCTAGTTTTACGATTGTCTGTCGCTGCTTGGAAATGGCTGCTTAACACACAGTCCTTTAAGAAGATTTGATGCAGTCCCAAATAAAGTCCTGGTGCAGCCAGAATAAACAAAATATTTGCCCAAATGCCCCAACAGTTTAGTAGCCACTAGTGCGTTCTTGCTGTCACTGCCCAGAACAAGTAAGTATCTCAGTCCCCGTGCCTGTCACTGCTGCCAGTATTTAAGGACACCTTGCAGCAGGCAGACCATCTTTCTGAGTCCCAGCATTTTACTGGTGCAGCCAAGATCGAAGCATTTATTTTATTTAAACACTTTTCCCCTTTCACATTTGTTCCCATACCCACACAGCAATTGCATTATTTATTTTCGGTTAGAACACATTTCTTTTCTTTTTGCCAGCAGTCAAATCACAGCTTTCCTTAGGGCAGAAGCACCCTTATAAATATTTATTACATCGGGGCTCTGAGCTCATTAATATTCATGAGCCCAAATCTGGACAGCTCGTGGATCTTTTTCTTTAATTTAATTCACAGGCTGTCATGGTCCTTCTCATGGTCACTGGGTCCCACTTAGCTGGTGAGGACTCCGGGACTGCCGAGTCTCTCTCCTGATCAACAGCAAGTTGAGTGGTCAGAAGAGCAAAGGCATCACCGGTGTTGCATAATTCTCGCTGCACTAGACTACATACACAGAGTGAGAGATCATGGTCTGGATTTTGGAGTTCTGCAGGGCTTGGAATTACTCTGGGACTGCTTTCTGGGGCTCAGGGCCAAAAAACAAGAACTTGGGCGAGTGTGGGGACCATTACAAAAAAAACAAAGGCATTTCTGGAGGCACCAGGTAGGAGAGCAAACTAGGAGCTATGGGCTACAGGTATGCCCCCAGATTGGTAGAAGGGGTTACACACATTATAAAATGGCCAGGAGCCATGAAGAGCGTGGTCGCAGTTTCCATTTGGTGTCCTGAGGTCCACGGAACGGGTGGGTGGGTGGGGAGACACCCATTTCCTGGGGTACTGCTAATTTCTGGTGGTGGACACATTTTGAGGGGTACTGCTGATTTTTTCCTGCTGCACACTTTCATGTACTGTAAGCTTGCCATACACAGAGACAGTCACCTCCATTCTGTGTAGCTCAGGACATCCCTCTTGGTTAGAGACAGAATAAATGGTTGCCTTTGAAAGTGTGTTTTGGGCACAATAACAATATCTGGTCCACTCACTGATCACTCAGGGTGGATGCTTCACCACTTGCTGTGGTTATATCATGGATAAATCAACGGTCACCTGATGGATCTGTACCCATCAGGGACCTATCTTTGTCTACCCCATGTTATAAAGAGATTTTAGGTGTGCATGACGTGGTCGGTACCGAAAGCAATAATAAAACACCATAATAAGGTTCAGTAACAGTGCATGAGTATTTAACTGTGTGTGATGTGGTCAGTACTGAAAGCAATAGTAAAACTCCATAATAATGTTCTGTAGCAGTGCAGGAGTTTTTAGCTGTACGTGACGTGGTCAGTACTGAAAACAATAGTAAAACACCACAATATGGTTCAGTAGCAGGTTAAAGAGTTTTTAACTTTGCAAAGGCTAACCGGATGCTAGGTTGTATTGCCAGAGGCATATCCTCCAGGGAAGGGGGGAAACGTGATCCTGCCACTGTATAGATTACTGATTAGTTCACACCTGGAGTACTGCGTGCTTTACCGGCAGTCATACCTGAAGAAGAGTATTACGTTACTGGAGGCGGTGCAGCACAGGGCAACAAAAATTATCCGGGGGCTAGGGGACTTGCCCTCTGAAAACAGGCTGAGGGAGCTGAATATGTACTCCCTGGAGGAGAGGAGGGACATGATTGAAGCCTACACGTACATGAAGGGAATAAATAAGATGGACACAGAGGGTCTTTTCTAGTTAAGGAGAAGGGGAGACTCCCACAGGCACAAGCTGAGATTGGAGGGAGGAAGGTTCAGTAGGTAAGGATCAACCAAGACTCAGTAGAGGAATCTTTATTCTGAGTGGGATGGGCTTACTTTTAGCAACTTCAAGTCTGAAAACATGTTGGGAGAAAGGATGAAAAGAGTGGCTTAGGGGCTCCGTTATAACACTCCGGTAAATTTTTTGAAAAATGCAGTATGTAAAGTACGTTGACACTTAGAAACATAGAATTCTTTAACAGTTAAGGACCAGTTGGCCTACCCAGTCTGCTCAAATTTCCCTGCCTATAGTATCACTGCATATCCTGCTTGATCTTTAGCCCATTCACCCCCCTTTCCTTCCCATAAGATTCCCTTATTCCTGTCCCATGCATTCTTGAACCCCACCACTGTGGGCTTAGCCTTCCACTTTCATTTTGGGATACTCTGTGTTATCAGAGGAAAGGACTTTGCAAGAGACGAGAACATAGGACTTGACAGCAGGGGAAGGCCATTTTATCTATCTGTTCTGCCCTTACCATTACCTAACTGATGAGAAAGGGTCCCATAGTGGCCACTTGTCTTCTCCCTCCTCTTTTTATCCTCATTGCCCCCCCCAATACCCATGTGTCTGTCCTGATTATTCTTGAACCGTAACACTGATTTTGAACAGACAGCTTCATTAACACACAAACATAGAGTTTGACAGCAGATAAGGACCACTTGGCCCACCCAATCTGCCCATTTCCCTACCTAATGGATCAGCTGCAGATCCTAGTTAACCAACAGCCTTCTTCCTCCTACCCCATCCCTAGAATTGTCTTATGTCTGTCCCATGCATTCTTGAATTACCCTTCTGTTTTTGACTCCACAGTGTCCTCAGGAAGGTAGTTCCATGCATCCACAACCCTCTCAATGAAAAAAATACTTCCTCTCATTACCTCTGAGCCATCCCCCCATCTTCACGTTCTGCCCCCTTGCTCTTGCACACCTCTTTTTCTGAAAGATACTACCCTCTTGGAGTTTGATGATTCCCTTGAGGTACTTGAAAGTTTCTATCATGTCCCCTCTCTCCTTCCTTTCCTCGAGGGTATACATATTAAGCTCCTTAAGTCTCTCTTTATATGCCTTTATAGGGTTGTAGTTGGCGGGATAGTCTCATCCCCAAGGAGGGTCATTAGTGGGGTCCCACAGGGATCAGTCCTTGGGCCCCTTCTGTTCAACGCCTACGTCTCTGACATAAGGACAGGAATCAGGAGTGAGATGCGCCCTTGCAGATGACTCAAACTGGGGGCGTGGTGGATGGGGAGGAGGGGAGGGTGGCCCTACAGGGGACCTGGAGGCTCTGAAAGATGGTCTAGAAAGTGGAAGTATGTTCAATGCAGGAAATGCAAGGTACTCCACCTGAGGCCAGAAACCCAGGCCAAGTGTACACCCTGGGGAAATGCTACAAGTCTCGATGGCTGAGAGGGACCTGTGGTGGTGGATGTCAAGATGAACAACCTGAGACTTGTAGGAGGGCAGCAGCCAAGGCCAACAGGATGCTGGGAATCATCGCTAGGGGATCACCTCCAGAAGGAGGGAAGTGATACTCCTCTGTATAACTGCTTGGTGAGGCTGCACCTGAGTACTGCATGCAGTTTGGAGGCCACACTTAAAGAGGGACATTAACCTCCTGGAGAGGGTCCAGAGGAGGCAACCAAAATGATTTGGGGCTTGGGGACAGGACCTATGAGGAGAGGCTTGAAGAGCTAAATATGTACACATTGGAAGAGAGAAGGGACCGGGGGCATGACAGAGGCTTCAGGTACATGAAGAGGGTAACTAGGGAGGAACAGTCAGGGTGCTTGAAAAGGAGGAGGAGGGGCCACTAGAGGGCATGGGTGGAAGCTGGAGGGGAAGATTCAGGGAGAAAGGAGGAGGTGCTACTTCACTGAGAGGGTGGTGGAGCCATGGAATGCACTGCCTAGGGGCTGGTGGAGGCAGAGACAGTGGAGGGTTCAAGAGGGGTGTGACAGGTACAGGGGAAGGGTTCCGGAAGCAAAATCCAATGCAGCAAGAATATCCGGAACTGGGAAGGGAGAAGCCAGAGAAGGCGAGGGGAACAGCAAGGTCAGCACCCAGGGTGGGGGCTGACCAAACGAGCAGACACGAAAGACCGTTAGGCCTATTCTGCTGTCATTTTAGTATGTTAGTATGCCTTCAGGTGCAGACCCTGCACCATTTTAGTTGCCCTTCTCTGGACTGCATCCATCCTGTCTATGTCCTTGCAGAGATAGGGTCTCCAGAACTGCACGCAGTACTCCAGATGGGGTCTCACCAGCTGTCTGTACAGATGGATAACTTCCTGTTTTCTACTGGTGATGCCTCTCCCTATGCATCCCAGTATCCCCCAGCACTCCTTACTGCCCTCTCACATTGCTTGCCCACCTTTTGGACATTTGATATGACTACCCCCAGGTCCCTTTCCATTTTTGTTGTTGTTAGTATCGCACCCCCCATTTGTGTACTCTTCCCCTGGGTTTTTGTTTCCCAGGTGCATTACTTTGCACTTCTTAGCATTGAATCTAAGCTGCCATACATTTGACCATTCTTCCAACCTTGCCAAGCCCCTTTTCATCCTTTCCACCCTACCTTGTGTAACAACCCTGTTACAGATCTTTGTGTCATGTGCAAAGAGACATACTTTTCCTTCCAGTCCCTCTGCAATGTCACTTTTAAAGACATTGAAGAGGACCAGTCCTAGTACTGAGTGGACTCCATTTACTATTACCCTCTGTGTCCTGTTCTCCAGCCATTTTTTTTTTTTACCCAGGCTACCATCTTGGGACCCACTCCCAGGCTGGCTAACTTGTATATTAATCTTTTGTGTGGGACTGTGTCAAATGCCTTGCTAAAGTCTAGGTAGGTCATGTCCACAGCCCCTCTGATATACTACTTTGGTCACCCAGTCAAAGAAATCTATTAGATTCATCTGAGATGACCTTCCTGCTATGAATCCATGCTGCCTTTGGTCCTGTGCCCCTCTGACCTCTAGGTACTCAACAGTTCTTCCCTTCAGAAGTGGTTCCATCATTTTCCATATCACTGAAGTCCAACTAACAGGTCTGTAGTTTCCTGCTTCTGCCATGCTCCCACTTTTGTGAAGTGGAATAACATCTGCCCTCCTCCAGTCCTCGGGCACCACCTCATTCTCCCAGGTAGTCAGTGGTGTCACTAGTTCTACCCTTACTTCTTTTAGAATTCTGGGATGAATCCCAACAGGCCCCATTGCTTTGTCTACCTTCAGTTTTAAGACTTCTTTCAGAACTCTCTTTTTTTCTGTGACTGGGCTGGTATCAACCCCCATATCCAGCATATTTCTATTATTTCGTTTAGGTACCTCCCCTCTTCATTTGTCAATACTGAGCAAAAATATTTGTGTAATATCTCTGCCATTTCACAGTCACCCTCTGCCCACCCCCTCCCTTTTATTAAGCCTCACTATCCCTCCCTCCCTTGGTCTTCCTTCACTCCCACATGTACCTATAAAAGTTTTATCATCCTCCTTAACTGAGCTGGCTATCTTTTCCTCAGTTTGGGCCATTGCTGTTCTAACTGCCTTCCCTGCTTCCTTCTGCTTTAACTGATGCAGTTCTCCTCATTAGGCAGTCTGTTCCAGTTGTCCACCACCCTCTGCAATAAAGAAGTACTTCCTGGCATTCTTATTTAACCTGCCTTGTACCAGGTTCTTCATGTTACTACAAGTAACTGAGTTTACACTGAAGATGAACCATTTACTGCTGTAACCTTTTTATCCCTTTTAGAAATGTGAACATTTCTATCATGTCCTCTCACTCTCTGTCTCTTGCACCTGGTTTGCAGCAAGTACATCTTAAGGTCCATCAGCCTTTCTTTGTAGGGTGTATTTTGATGTCCCTGAATCATCTTGGTATCCCTCCTGTAGACTGACTCCACTCTATCACCACTTGTCATCATGTAATGATAGCAGAACAGTATGCAGTGCTCTAGGTGGGTGTCAGAGACTGGTTCTTTCCCAGAGTTCAGCCTACACTGCTACCAGATTTCACAACAGTTCAGACACCTGAATGGGTTAACTTGGTGTTCTGATGCCGCCCAGCTACAGTATCACTCGGGGTATCTCTAGGTCCAGATCCACTGTACTACAGTTCAGTGCTGTTTCCCAAAAGGCAAGTGACCAACCCCTTTCATCACAGCTGAGAAAACTTTGAATTACATGTGGTAACTGTAGCCTGCATGTCTCTTTGGAAATGGATCACAGACTTGCCAGTTTACCCCGATTATCTGTCGTTGAAAGTACTCACAGAAAGCATGACTTATATAAATACTCAACAGTATTAACATATGCTGTAGGATAATACACACTTGTCACAGACTTGCTCTCTCCCAGAACTCATTCGGCACTGCTACCACTTTTCACTACTCTTCAGACACCTGAAAGGGTTACTTTGGAATACTGCCACCACTCGGCGTGACTCTCACTCTGGGTATCTGGAGGTTTGAATCCCACTAGATCCTCTGATTACACAGCACAGTGGGGGACAAGCAACCAACCCCTTTTGTCACAGCTGAAAACACTTTCTATTAGATATGGTAACTGTAGCCTGACTCTTTGTAAATGGATCACACCCTGGATAATTGTAACTGAAATTAATCTGTCACAGAAAGCATGAAGTATATAAAAATAACATTTAGTACTCCATGATATTTACATACGTTGCAGGACAATACACAGTAAAGACTATAGGGATTTGAGTATTTCTACACAGATACAAATAAATGCATACGAAAAGATAGAGCTCCCATGGAAAAAATGGATAGAATGGGGGGGTAGGGCAATGCAAGTCTGAAGAGAATAGGGGTGCAAGGATATTTTAAGTATGGAGAAATGAAGGGGTGCAGGCATCTGTAATTATAGGAAGAACAGGAGTGCAGGAATATGTAGGTATGGCTAGAACTGTGTGTAGGAATATGTAAATAAGGAGAGAACAGTGACTGCAGGAATATGTCATTATAGAGAAAGGGAGTGCAGGAACATGTAAGGATGGAGAGAATGGGTGTAGGGATACATAAATATGTTGAGAACAGGGGTTCAAGAATATGTTATGAAGAGAACAGGGTGTAGTAATATAGAAGTATGGAGAGAACAGGGAGTGCAGGAATATGTAAGTATGGAATGAACAGAGGTGTAGGACTACGTAAGTATAGAGAGAGTACAAAACATGCATGTGACAAATAATACAAGTAATACAACCAGAACATATAACATAGTACAAAAAAAGATGCATGTGACGAATAATATAAGTAATAGAAACATACAAACAAAGAATTTGATGGCAGATAAGGACCACTTGGCCAGCCCTGTCTGCCCATTTCCCTACCTAATGGATAAGCTGCAGATCCTAGTTTACCAACAGCCTACGTCTTCCTACCCCCAATTCCCTAGAATTGCCTTGTGACTGTCCCATGCATTCTTGAATTCCACCATTGTTTTTGACTCCACAACCTCCTCGGGAAGGCCGTCCCATGCATCCACAACCCTCACCGTGAAGGAATACTTGCTCACATTATCTCTGAGCCGACACCCCTCTGTCTTCGAATTATGCCCCTTTGTTCTTGCACACCTTTTTTTTTTTTCTGAAAGATGCTGCCCTCTTGGACTTTGTTGATTCCTTTGAGGTACTTGAAAGTTTCCGTCATGACCCCCCTCTCCCACCTTTCCTTGAGGGTATACATATTAAGCTCCTTAAGTCTCTCTTCATATGTCTTCTTGTGAGGACCCTGCACCATTTTAGTTGCCCTGTTCTGGACTGCCTCCATCCTGCCTTTGTCTTTGCAGAGATTGGGTCTCCAGAACTGCACACAGTACTCCAGATGGGGTCTCGCCAGCTGTGTGTACAGAGGGATAACAACTTCCTGTTTTCTACTGGTGATGCCTCTTCCTATGCATCCCAGTATCCCCCCAGCCCTCCTTACTGCCCTCTCACATTGCTTGCCCACCTTTATGTCATCTGATATGACTACCCCCAGGTCCCTCCATTTTTGTTGTTGTTAGTATCTCACCCCCTGCTGTGTACTCTTCCCCTGGGTTTTTGTTTCCCAGGTGCATTACTTTGCACTTCTTAGCATTGAATTTAAGCTGCCATACATTTGACCATTCTTCCAACCTTGCTAAGTTCCTTCTCTTGCTTTTTACCCCACCTTGTGTATCAACCCTGTTGCAGATCTTTGTGTCCTCTGCAAAGAGACATACTTTTCCTTCCTATCCCTCTGCAATGTCACTTATAAAGACATTGAAGAGGACCAGTCCTAGTACTGAACCCTGTGGTAACCCACTAGTTACCCCCCTTTGTTCAGAGTGGACTCCGTTTGCCATTACCCTCTGTGTCCTGCTCTCCAACCAATTCTTTACCCAGGCTACCATCTTGGGACCCACTCCAAAGCTGGCTAACTTGTATATTAATATTTTGTGTGGGACTGTGTCATATGCCTTGCTGAAGTCCGGGTAGGCCATGTCCACAGCCCCTCCCTGATCTACTACTTTGGTTACCCACACAAATCTATTAGATTCATCTGACATGACCTTCCCACTGTGAATCCATGCTGCCTTGGGTCCTGTGCCCCTCTGAACTCTAGGTACTCAACAGTTCTTTCCTTCAGAAGTGATTCCATCATTTTTCGTATCACTGAGGTTAAACTAAACAGGTCTGTAGTTTCCTGCTTCTACCCTGCTCCTACTTTTGTGAAGTGGAATAACATCTGCCCTCCTTCAGTCCTCAGGTACCACCCCATCCTCCCATGATTTGTTAAAGATGGTAGCCAGTGGTGTCACTAGTTCTACCTTTAGTTCTTTTAGAATTCTGGGATGAATCCCATCAGGCCCCATTGCTTTGTCCACCTTCAGTTTTAAGAGTTCTTTCAGAACCCTTTCTTCTGTGAATGGGCTGGTATCAATCCCCATATCCAGAGTGTTTCTGTTGTTTGATTTAGGTACATCCCCCTCTTTTATTTGTGAATACTGAACAAACATATTTGTTTAGTATCTCTACCTTTTCAGTAACCCTCTGACCACCCCTCCCCCTTTATTAAGCCTCACTATCCGTCCCTTGGTCTTTCTTCACTCCCTGATGTACCTATAAAAGGTTTTATCCCCCTTCTTAACTGAGTTGGCTATCTTTTCTTCGGTTTGGGCCTTTGCTGTTCTGACTGCCTTCCCTGCTTCCTTTTGCTTTAACTGATACAGTTCTCTGTTCTGCTCCTTCTGTGATTCCTTGTACTTCCTGAATGCTTTCTTTTTCTCCCTGACCTTCCCTGCCACCTCCTTTGAGAACCATAGTGGTTTTTTTACATAATTTTGTTTTGTTTATTTTCTTCACACAAAGGCTTGTTGCCTCTGTGATAGCAGTTTTGATTATTCTCCATTGTTCTTCCACCCCTCCTTCCTCCCCATTTGCTAGTGCATTCCTTAGGCATGCACCCATTTTGGCAGAGTCAGACTTCCTAAAGTCCAGTACCTTTGCCTTTGTATGGCTTGACTCTATTGCTGTGTTTATTGTGAACCATACTGTTCGATGGTTGCTGGTTCCCAGATGGCTACCCACTTCTAAATCTGTGATGCGCTCTCCATCTCCATTTGAGAGTACCAGGTCTGAGATTGCTCCCTCTCGAGTGGGTTCCAATACTAGTTGTCTAAAGCATGCCCCTGTAGGGCATCTAGAATTACCCCATTCTTGGAAGTGGCTGCTGCAAATTCACTCCAGTTAACATCTGGCATATTCAGATCCCCCATCAACAATTTCACCCCTTTGTCTGCCATTCTAGGGATACCTTCTATCATTTCCTTGTCCATTTCCTCCACCTGAGATGGGGGTCTGTATACAACCCCTGTGCAGATTGTGGTGCCATTGCTTGTCTCCAAATTGACCCACAGTGCTTCCTCTCCTCCATGTTAACCCTTTTGTTCTGTTGCTTTGATTCCTTCCCTTATGCAGAGAGCTGCTCCTCCTCCTCCTCTTTTACCCTCCCTGTCCCTCTTGTAGATAGTGTGTCCTGGTATGTTTACATTCCAGTCATGGTTCTGTGTGTGCCATGTTTTTGTGACTGCCACGATATCCATATGTTCCTATTCCATCAAGGCCACTAATTCAGGAAGCTTTTTATCCAGACTACGGGCATTGGTACTCATTACTCTCCATTTTTTGGTGGCCTTACCTCTTGTAGCACCATCCCCATGCTCACTGACTTTGCTTTCTCCATTTACCCCTGTCCTGCTCCCTACTAACCTTTCTGCCATGGTCTTTACCTCATTTAGTACCTTATTTTGTTGGTGGTGGCTAGGAATTCCCTGCTGCTTGTCAGTGCCTCCCCCCTTGACTAGTTTAAAAGCTTGCCAATGAAGCATTTAAATTGATCACCCAGAAAACTTGTTTTCTTCCTGTACAGATGCAGACCATCCTGCCAGTATAGGCTGGTATCCCTCCAGGTGGGACCCCAGTCCCCAATGAAGCCGAACTTCTGTGCTCCACGCCAGTTTTCAGCCATTCATTGAATCACATGGTGCGGAGTAACCTCGCCTCACCCATGCCATAGACAGGTAGCACCTCTGAGAAGGATACTGTGTGTGCTACTTGCCTAAGGCCCCTCCCCAACTCCAGACTCCTCCTGCACTGCTTTAATCTCATGTTGAGCCACATCATTTGTCCCTAGGTGGACAATGATGTCCAGCTCCATCTCCCGTGCAGCTGTTCTCTTGATCCTGAGGATGCGCTTCCTGTCCCCCCCAAGCCATGGCACCAGGCAGGCACCTTACTTCACCTTTCCCTGCTCCCCCCAGTTCTCTCCCCCTAATAACTGAGTCCCCCACCAGGAGCTGCTTCCTTTCCCTATGGTGTCCTCTGCCTCCTTCCTATGGGTCTCCCTTGCTACAGTTGTCCACAACCTCCTTAGTCTCCTCTGTGGGCACATCCATAGGGGAACTATGCTCCACCAGAATGGTGTATGGCTTATGGAGCAGTATAACTGACTGGGCATGCCTCTGTTCCACCACTCACTCTTTCTGACCCCACTGTGGTCCAACTGCTGCACTTTCTTGGCAATCTCTAAGGCAGTTGTGGTGGCCCTAGTGCTCCCTGGATGGGGGAGGTTGCCCTACTACTGTCCAGTGTGGCCTAAAGACTGGCAGCCTCCTCCCTCAGAGCAGAGAGTTGCCTGCAAATAGGGCAGCATCTCAGCCTCCAGAAAGACTCATGGAAGACTGCTGCTTCAAAGCCAGTGAATTGCACTACTCCCCACATGTCCATCTAACTTCCTGTTTATCCTGTGTAAGTTTTTTTTTTTCCTATTATTGTTTTGTTCTATATAAATACAAGGATTCAGGCGCCTCAGAGGAGGAGCAAAATAGAGGAAAAAAATCTCATGCAGGTTAGATGGGCATACCATTACATGCCATGTTCACGACTCAGCCATCGCATCTGCCACTGACTTCCTGGTTCCCACTTCTGCATAAACCACACCACCAGCACCCCTGCACACTACAAAATATACTGTATCCCCTAATAAGGCCAATGCAGATAAGAAGATGTACGGATGACTGATGGGATTGCAAGGGGTGTTACGGGAGGGAGGTCTACATACTGTACTGTACCATACAGCACTCGCCTTGTATGGCCAAGATGCTCCTACAAAGTTATTTTTTTGATAAGAACACAAATAAATTTGATTTAAAAACATCGGTGATTTTCAAGCCCATTATGCAGTGCGTGTGACGCAAGAAGCCAGGCGGTTTGGATGGCAGAAGAAGGAGGGAAATTACAATGGGAGATATAGCGGTTGGGCAAAATAAAATGCTGGCAGATGGCGGACACAGAGGGAGGCAGATGAAAGAGGGAATTAACATGAGAATCTGTCGGGACATGAGGTGAGACTGGCGTAACAGAGGGGTATGATAATCGAGGGGTGATAAGTGAGGTGTGTGTGTGTGTGTGTGTGTGTGTGTGTGTGTGTGTGTGTGTGTGTGTGTATGTGTGTGTGTGTGTGTGTGTATATATATATATATATATATATATATATATATATATACGCTTATATTGCCAGTGTAGTGTGCTGGTAGGGCTATGACAGTGGTATGCACCTTGCCCTCCTGTGGAAATGATGTCAGAACCCCTGGTATAAAGGAAATGGCACCAGGCATGGGTGGGGTGAGGGGAAGGGGGGATTTGGGTCCAAACTGTGCCCTCTTGAAACAATCCGCTAAAAGCTCTGACCCACCACTACGATGATTGTTGACCTTCCTGTCAGCAAGACCACCTGCACAACAATTTAACAGAGAAAATACCCTGCTAGACAAACAGAAAAATCAACGGCTGAGTCAAACACAGGTAAACCTCCCCAGCCCCAATACAGCATGGTGATTTGTGCTCTTAAAGCAATCAGCCCAAAACTAGTCAGCTATGCACAAGGAAAGAAACAGTAAACAGTATTTCAGTCCCTCTGGGTTTAAACCCCATATCTCCAAAGCAGTATTGCAAGCCCCTTCATTCAAAAGAACAATAACATGTGTAAAATGTAAAGTAAGGTACACCTCCCTCTAATGTGAGCAAGATTGTCTTTCCTGCTGATTCTAAGTTCAGTATTTCACCTTTCCAGCTTTCAGTTAGAGGTAGCTTCCACCTGAAGAATATTAGCTTTTTCAGCTAATAATATAACCAGAAATATACAAATACATTGTCAAATATGTCTGTCTAGAGATGCAGGTACATTGACAATTAACAGCAAGGTATTGTTAACCGTACTACGTTTCAAAAAAAGACAGAGGTAGAGAATTGTAAAAAGATGGCAATTTGTAAACATTGTGCTTTGACCAGTTGAGGTTTTCATCCTGGGAACAGAAAATTGATAATGGAAATATGAATGAGTGAAGGTGCTACAAAGAAATTGACGTTCAGATAAGGACCGATAGACCCATCCAGTCTGCCCATTTTCCCTACCCACTGCAAAAGCCACAGACCCTACTTGATCTCTGACTTTACCTTCTTGTTCCTATCACTAGGGTTTCCCTATGCCAGTCCCATGCATTTTTGAATTCCCCCACTGTGTTGGCTCCACTACCTCCACTGGGAGACGAGTCTATTCCATGCATCCACCACCCATTCCATTTAGAAATTCTTCTTCACATAACCCTTATTCTACCCATTGTAACCTCATGTCATGCCCCCTCATTCCTGAACTTCTCCTTTTCTGAAAGATGCTGTCCTGCAGTACCCTTTTTCTGGTTAAGACAGTTGGTGAAAGAACAGTTGACAAACATCTTGGAGACCTCAGAATTGGAGGACATATTGAAAAATATGAAAGAGACAGTCCTAGAAACCACTAGACTCTGCATCAAAACCGTAGCAAAGAGAAATTGACACGAGAGATCACTGTGGTCTCAGGTCAAGCTGAGAGGCAATTAGGACAAAAAGACTGGCATATACAGCATTCAGACAAAAGAAGAGTGAGGTAAAATGGGAGGAATACATTCAAAGAAGTGGGGAGGCTAAGAGAGCAGTGAGGGAGGCCAGAGCAGACAAGGCGTTCCAGATCATGAGAGGGATTAAAACTGGGGGAAAAAAATGATATATCGGGGAAGAAAAGGAAGAGGGATCATAAGGCTGAATGATGAAGACAAGGTGCTGGAGGACAATGAGCAGAAGGCTGAAACCCTAAACAAATTCTTCTGTTTAATATTTAGCAAGGAGAAGCCTGGTCCACTGCCAGACAGTGGTAATACAGCCTCAGCAAGGGGAATCACAAGGATGAACATTCAGGAATTCACTACAGCCAGAGTAAAAGAAGGCCTCTTGGCCATCAGACCAGACAAAGCCCCAGGCCCAGACAGCTTACATCCAAGAATATTGAGGGAACTGGCAGACCCAGTGAGACACTTATTCTATAGATCACTCATGGTAAGGGTTGTACCACTGTACTGGAGGGTGGCCAGTGTAGTGCCATCCCATAAGGGAAGAGACAACAAATTACAGACCAGTTAGCCGAACATCTATTGTAGGCAAACTGATGTAGTCCCTTATCAAACAGGATCTTACAGAGTACTTAGAGGCAAATCACCTACAGAATATCAAACAGCATGGATTTGTGACAGGTAGATCTTCAAACATATTGGTGTTCTTTGACCAGGTGACTAAGGAACTGGATAAAGGTCTTGCAGTGAGTTTACTTTACTTCGGTTTTCAGCATAGCTTTTGATACAGTCTCACACAGGCCTCTTCTGAAAAAGAAGGAAGACTTGGGTACAGCAAGGGAAATTGTTAGATGGGTGAGAAACAAGCTGGCAGACTGGAAACAGAAGGTGGTCATTAATTGAGTCCAATCCTCAGTAAAGTGTGTCGTTATTGGTGTGCCTCAGGGGTCAGTGCCTGGACCGACCCTTTTCAACGTGTTCATCAGTGACATGTATAGGTGTAAAGGGTAACCTTGCCCTATTTGCAGATGACACCAAGCTCAGTGTCAGGGTGGACAGCATTGACAGAGTCTGGGACATGACCAAGGACCTCAGGACACTGGAAAAATGGACACAAGAATGGCAACCAGAATCAAATACTACATTAATGGGGTCAAGTTGACCTCTTCCACAGAGGAAAGGAACCTAAGGGTCATTATTTCATAGGTTCATGGGTGATTTCAAGCTAGGTAGACTTTCGCCCATAATGCTTGCCTTATTATTTATAACCCTTTATCTATTCTATCCAAAAGGAAGTTATCGAGTTTGTTTTTAAAGGAGTCCATATTTGTACTAGACACCACTTCCCTAGGCAGAGAATTCCATCCTACCACAACTCTGTTGCTGAACCAATATTTTTGTGATAAAGTCTGCCATTTTTGTGTTTCAAACTGGAAGGGGTGCCCCCTGGGTTCATATCTTGATTTCCTCCAGACTAGTCCAAGTTCTGAGAAGAGTGCAGGATCTTTTGTACATCTGTATAGTAGACAATAGTCCCCCCTAGTTCTTCTATACTCCAGAGTAAACAAATTCTGCTCCCTTAATCTCTCAGGGTAAGTCTTCTTTTCCAACTCTTCAACTGACTTAGTCGATCTTTTCTGTATTCGTTCAATATTATGTATATCTGCTTTTTTATAAGGTACCCAGACCTGAGCACAATACTCCAGGTTTGGTCTAACCAGAGCACCATAAAGAGGGATTAACACCTTCCTTTCCCTACTTGAGATGTGTCTCAGAATACAATTCAAAATTTGATTTCCCTTTCTTATTACTTTGTTACAATGTGTACTAAATTTTAAGTCTGAACTAATTGTTACCCCCAAATCCCTTTCCTCTTCTATTTTATTGAGTACAGTATTATCCAATTTGTAGGGGAGAGGGTTGTTGTTTTTTACTTTACCCAAATGCATAGTTATACATTTTGTTTTATTTAATTCAAGTTTACTCTTTAGTCCAATGATGTATGTAATTTAGTGCTTCTGTAGATCCTGCTGGTTTTTACTGTATTGGTTATTGCACCAATTCTGCAATCGTCTGCAAATTTTGTCAACCAAATATCTTTATTTTCCTGTTTCAAGGAGGTTATGTAGATGTTAAAAAGGCAGGGTCCAAGTACCGATCCCTGGGGAACCCCACTAGTCACAGTCTCCCAGTTTGATTTTTCTCCTTGTATCACCACTCTTTGCCTTCTTTCAAGCATCTATCCAGTTTATTATATTGGTGTCTAGTGCATACTGTTTAAGGGAAAGTATTAATTCTTGATGTGGGAGTTTGTCAGAAGCTTTAGAAAAATCCAAAAAAATAACGTCAACACAATTTCCCGCATCTAATGCCTTCCCAACCTTTTCGTAAAAAGTCAAGAGATTTGTCTGACAGGAATGTTTTTTCCGGAATCCATGTTGTAGTGGGTCCTGCAGTTTGTTAACCTCAAGGTACTCAACTATATAATTCTTTAGAATGGATTCCATCATCTTACCCATGACCGATGTCAAACTAATTGGTCGATAGTTTTTTAACTCAGATTTCGATCTGCTTTTGTATATAGGAACTACCATCGCTTCTCGCCAATTTTGTGGTACTTGTCCTGTAGCAGAGTCAGTGCAATAAGGCCTATAGTAAAGCAAATAGAATGTTGAGCAGCATAGATAGCAGAGACAGGGAGGTAATAGTTCCTCTTTATCAATCCCAGGTGAGGCTGCATCTTGGGTATTGCATCCAGTTCCAGAGACTGCATCTTAGGAAGGAGGTGGATAGGTTGGAGACTATCCAAAAGAGAGCAACAAAGATGATTCTTGGCATGCAAGGGTTAGCCTATGGGGAGAGGTTTAGGGCACTGGGGATGTATTCACCGGAGACATATAGAGACAGAGGAGTCATGATTGAAAAATATAAGCTCCTTAAGGGCATAAACAGAGTGTCATACAAAGAACTGTTCACTAGGAGCATACATTCGTCTACATGTGGTCTCAACTGGAAACTGAAGGGAGGGGCCTTCAGAAAGGACATCAGGAAGTATTATTTCATGGAGAGGGTGGTCGAGCCATGGAACAAACTGCCCTCTGAAGTGGTTAGTGTCACCATGGTGGCAGGTTTAAAGCACAGGTGGGATAAGTTACGGACACAGTCGGCAAGCACTACTGAGTGCAAAGTCAAGGCACCCTAAGGAGAAATAGGTGTCTGGAGCATCTCCAGGTGAATTTTTGGGCAGTCTCAGTGGACCCAAGCTCCCCTTCTGCCAACACACTTTCTATACTTCTACCCTATTTATGCCCTTTAGATATTTATAGATTTCTATAATATCTCCCCTACCTCTCCTCTTCTCCAGGGCATACATATTGAGGTCTCCCAATCTCTCCTCATATGACTTTATCTTTGTTGCCCTTCTTTGAACTGCCTTCACCCTGTCTTTGTCCTTATGGAGGTGTGGCCTTCAGAACTGGGCACAGTACTCCAAATGAGGCCTCACCAATGAACTGTGTTGGGCCACACTTTTGTGACCTTGTGCCTTGACTATTGCAACTCCCTTTACTTAGGGCTTCCTGGGGTTGATATCCGCCGTTTGCAGCTAGTGCAGGATGCTGCTGCTCGACTGTTAACCGGAGTGTCTCGGAGGTCACATATCACTCCTGTGCTGTGCGATCTGCACAGGCTGCCGATTCAGTGGTGGATCACCTTCAAGGTAGGTTTATTGACCTACAAAGCCCTACACGGACTTGGCTCTAACTACTTGAAAGAGCTTCTGATTCCCTACACCCCTGTGCGACAGCTCCACTCGGCTGACGAGGGGTTGCTGGAGATTCCAAGGTTAATTTTGAAATCTTCTGGGGCCCATGCATTTATGTTCGTGGCTCTCACCCTCTGGAATTCTCTGCCCTGTCAGCTTCGGGAATGCGTGACCGTTAATGGGGTTTAAACAGGCACTTAAAACTTTTTTGTGGGGTCAGACCTATCAGTGAATTGTTACCATCTGTAATTGTTGTTTTATATATTAATGCAATAGTTTTTATGGAATCATGTTTTATTATTGTAAAGCACCTTGGTACTTGAAAGGCGCTCAAAAATAAAGTTTATTATTATTATTATTATTATTTTCTTCTGCTGGTGATACCTCTCCCTGTGCACCCCAGCATCCCACTGACTTTCCTCACAGCCTTGGCACATTGCTTGGCTATCTTTAGATCATTAGATATGATTACCCCCAGATTTCTTTTTTGTTTAGTGACCCTCAGTATCTGCCCCCCCCCCCACACACACACCCGAATCATGTAATTCTCCCCGGGTTCTTGTGCTCCAAATGCATGATCTTGCACTTTTTCACACTGAAGCTCAGCTGCCTCACTTTAGACCATTCCTCCAGTTTACCTTTCTCACTTCTCGCTTTTTCCATCCATTCCAAAATGTCCACCTCATTGCAGATCATAGTGTCATCTGCAAAGAGGCACATCTTCCTTTCCAGCCCTCCACAGTGTCACTTATGAAGACATTAAACAGGACTGGCCTCAGAACTGATCCCTGTGGCACCCTGATAGACACCTTCTTTTCCTCAGATTCAGCTCCATTTACCACCACCCTCTGTCTTATATCACTCAACCAGTTCCTAGTCAGCTTTACCACCTTGTGACCCACTCCCAGGCTGCCCAGCTTGTTCAGTCTTCTACGTCGAATGGTATAGAAGCTCTTACTGAAATACAGGTAGACCACATCCACCGCTTCCCCTGATCCACTTCCCTAGACACCCAGTCAAAGAAATCAATTAGATCTCTTTGACATGACCTTCCTGCTGTGAATCCATGATGTCTCTGATCCTGTGCTCCACTGGATTCAAGGTGTTCCACAGTCCTTTCTCTGAGTAGATTCCATAATTTTCCCCAGTATTTAGCTGAGGCTGACTGGTCAATAGTTTCCAGCCTCCTCTTCCTTACTCACATTTTTGTGAAGATTGACTACATCTGCCCTCCTCCAGTCCCCTGAAACCACTCCCATATCGAGTGATTCATTGAGAATTGCTGCTGGTGGTGCTGCCATAACCTACTGTAGGGTCCCTAAATGTTCTAGGATGTATCCTATCTGGTCCCATTGCCTTGTCCATTTTCAGTTTTGGGAGTTCTTTTAGAACACTCTCTTCTGTAAATGGATTGGTGTCCCCCACCCCGAATATTTGCTCATGTTGCCTAACTGTGGTCCTCACTCCTCCTTCTGTGAATACAGAACAAAAATATTTGTTCAGTATTGAAATGTTTTCCAGTTCCCCTTCCAAACACTCCCCTTTTTCCCATTTAAGCCTTACAGTCCCACCCCTGGTTTTCTCCTTTCACTAATGCTCCTCTAAAAAGTCGTGTCCCCTTTTTTACCTTCTGTGCAATTTTTTCCTCCATTTGTGCCTTTGTGCTCCTGACTGCTTTCCCTACCTCCCTCTGCTTGCCCAGGTATACTACCCTGTCCTCCGCCTTCTGTGTTTCCTTGTATTTCCTGAAAGCCATCTTTTTTGCCCTTACCTTCCTGGCCACTTCCTCTGAGAACCAAAGTGATTCTTTCTTTCTCCTGCCCTTGATTTTTGCCTCCACTATGACTCCTTTCAGATGGGCCCACTGCTCCTCAACTCCCCTATTCATTCCTCCTTGCCAGGGCAGTTTTGAGACATATCCCCATCTTAGTAAAGTCTGCTCTCCTGAAATCCAGGACCCTCACGTTTGTGTGGCTTGATGCCATACTGACCCAAACTGCATAATGATCACTGGACCCAAGGTGTCTGCCCACCCTGAATTCTGCAGTTCTGTCCCTGTTGCCGAGTACCAGGTCCAAAACTGCACCCTCCCAGGTGGGCTGTAGTACAAGCTGCCTGAGGCCTGTCCCTTGCATGGAGTATAGGATGTCCCTCCTCCTGGTTGAGGCAGCAGCAGGGATGCTCCAATCCACATCTGGCAGATTGACACCACCTGCCTGTAGCACTGCTTTCTTAGCTGCCATCGTGTAGATGGATTCCATTAGAGCCCTGTCCACCATCTCCCCCTGTGCTGGAGGTCTGTACATCATGCCCGTGTGAATAGCTGTGCTATTGCCCATCTCAAGGGTGACCCACATTGTCTCCGACTCCTGCATTCCCTGTTTCTCAGTCTGTCTAATACTCTCCCTGATGTAAAAAGCCAACCCCCTCCATCCTTACCTTCCATGTCGCTCCCCTAACCAGAGTATAACCTGGTATTTCTACATTCCAGTCATGGTTTCCAGTATCTTGTCTCAGTAAAAGTCACAATGTCAAGGGCAGTCACCATCATCAGGATTTTATTTCCTAGGCTGTGAGCATTAGTATTGATGTCCTTCCTTGTTTTGCCATTTCTCCTTTTTACATAGAAACATAGAATCTGATGACAGATAAGGACCGCTTGGCCCACCTAGTCTGTCCATTTCCCTACTTAACGGATAATTTATTTATTTATTTATTTATTTATTTAAGAGTTTTACCAGGAAGGCGCACTGAGCGGGGTTCCGCTCGATTCCAGCTGCGTCCTGAGGGAAGGGGACAGTGGAGCATACAATTAATAGACACGAGGAAGTACTAAATCATATATACAGATATAGATATATACGGATAGTAGACAAGATAAAATATGCATATATAGATACGTAAGGCAATGAGGAATAAAGCCAATAATAAATGCAGAAAAAAACAGTCTGGGAG
This sequence comes from Neoceratodus forsteri, assembly GCA_016271365.2. Lineage (NCBI taxonomy): Eukaryota > Metazoa > Chordata > Ceratodontiformes > Ceratodontidae > Neoceratodus > Neoceratodus forsteri. The sequence continues at coordinate 490,481,090 of CM057457.1, forward strand.
CAAAAGGGGCACAATATATATATATCAACTGTATGGGCATTGGCATGGCTGGGGCAGAGTGCTGTGAGCACTAGGCAAGGAGAATGGGGTGCAGCACAGCTAGAGGCCCTGTCTATTTATTTATTTATTTAAGAGAAGGGGGCTAGGGCACCTGCCCCTTGATGGCCCTATTTATTTATTTATTTACTTACTTACGAGAAGGGGGCTAGGGCACCTGCCCCTTGATAGCCGTATGTGCAGGTGCATGTTGGGGAGAAGTGAGACTTGAGGAGATGATTTAGATGCGAGGTGTTGCTAAAGTCACGAATGCCTGCTGGCAGTGCATTCCAGAGTTTTGGCATGAGGTATTTGAAAGCCACTTGGCCCTTGGATGTCGTCATACATGGAACATGGGGAAGCCGGGAGTTTCCACTCCTGAGGGAGTAGGCGGGCTGTGATAGAGCTGAGAGGGCAGATTCGAGGTGGGGGGGAACAGACTGTACCCAGAATTTTGCTGTGGACCTGATGCTGTGGATGTGTCTACGATCGTGGAGTGACGTTAGATCAAGGGATCTGTAGAGGTTGCAGTGATGAGTCAAAAGGGGGCAGTCAAGGGCAAAGTGACAGAAGGAGTGGAAAAGAGGATCAAGGCTGGCTAGGGCAGACTTGGGAGCAGCGCTGTAGACCATATTCCCATAGTCGAGTATTGGGAGGATCAGCTTCTGAACAATTTCTTTACGGGTTGCCTGAGGGATGCTGCCCTTGTTCCGGTATAAGGCTCCGAGTTGTTTAGGGTGCAGTTTCTTGTGGATTGAGTCAGTGTGAATGGAAAAGTCAAGGTGCTGGTCAAGCCAGACCCCGAGGTATTTGAAGGAGGTGCAAGTCTCTAAAGGAGTCCTCAGAGGTGAGGAAAGTAAGGGTAGAGGGAGCCAGGAGAGTCTTTGCCTCATCCCAAAAGTTAGAGACTGTTTTCTGGGGTTAAGAAAAACTGGTTTGAGCGAAACCATTGCTGTACCGCATTGAAATCCTGCTGGAGTATAGAGGCCACGTCCGAGGGAGGGGCCTGATGCATACAGTACGTGTCATTGGCGACAGGTGAATGGATGGTGTGGGCAGACTGAGGGTAGTTCATTTAGAAAAATAGAGAAGAGTATCGGGCCAAGGACTGAGCCTTGCGGAACCCCAGTAGTGATGGGGAGGGGGGTGGAAGTGTGAGGTCCAATTCTTACTGATTGTGATCTGCCAACCAGGTATAAGTGAAACCAACTGGTGGTAGCACCTGAGAGGCTGGCACTAGAGAGTTTGGAGAGCAGTAGGGAGTGGGAGACTGTGTCAAAGGCTTTTGCGAGGTCAACGAAAATGGCTGAGGTGGTGTGCCCTTTATCCATGCCAGTGAGGATGGCGTCGATGAGCCTTAGCAGGGAGGTAATGGTGGAGTGTGATTTTCTGAATCCTGATTCATAGGGTGTGAAGAAGGAGGAGGAGTCAAGGAAGGAGGAGAGTTGGGCTAGGACAAGGTGCTCCTGTAATTTGGCTAGGATAGGAAGTAGGGAGATAGGGTGGTAGTTACCCGGTAACGAGGGGTCACCCTCTTTTGGTAGGGGGATGACAGTGGCATGCTTCCAGTCGGATGGTATGTCAGCAAGTGAAAAAGAGAGATTGAACAGAGTGGCCAGCGGAGTGGCAATGGCCGGGGCAGATAGGTGTAGCATTTTGGAATAAAGTCCTGAGGGGCATTTGTCTTTTGAGGGGCTGAGTGACCACAGGGCTTTGAGCACATTGGGCGGGGTAACCCAGCGAAAAGAGAAGCCGGAAGCCTGGGAGGATGTTGGCAGTGGGAGGGGAGCATCCTCGGGGGTTGCAGTAGAGAGGCTAGAAGAGAGGCTGCACAGCTAGTGAAGAAGGTATTAAAAACAGAGGCCACTTCACCTGGTTCAGAGACAAAGGAGCCTTCCACATTTAGGGTGGGGGTGGGAGGTTGAGCAGGGGGAGAGAAAAGTGACTTGATTATTTTCCAGAATTTAATAGGGTGATTTAGGTTTGTGTGGAAGGATGCCTTGAAATAGTTGGCTTTGGCCCAACGGATTTGCCTAGTGAAGGAATTACGAAGTGTCTGGTATAATTGGAGTGCCGCCTGGGTGCCTGTTGCCTTGTATGTTTTCCAGGCATGGTCCCTAGCATGGAATTGGTCAATGAGATTGGCAGAGACTCAGGGCAGGTGGACACCCCTTACACCGCGTCCTTCTGAGGGGAGTGTGGGTGTTCCAAACTGAGGAAAGTATCCTTAAAGAATACTAGGGCTAAGTCAAGGGAAGATGCCTGGGGGATGAAGGACCAAGCTGCAGGTCCTAGTTAACCAACAGCCTACTTCGTCCTACCCCCCACTAGAATTGCCTTATGTCTGTCCCATGTATTCCTGAATTTTCCCAAAGGGGTCGAAATTAAGTTTTGCAGCCACTATCCTTCTGGGCTAGTGAATGGGAAAATCCACTGTCCCCACATTCATTTCAACTGGCCTGGCTAGTGTACATACTTAAGTGTTGCCTTCTCCAGTACAAGCCTGCATTACTAGCTAAGTGAAAATCTTACTAACCCGATACAAAATCTACCGGCATTTGGCTAGCGGGCCGGTGCCAGTTTCAACCCCTGCCCCCACTGTTTTTGACTCTACGACCTCCCCAGGAAGACTGTTCCATGCATCTACAACCCTCTCCATGAAGAAATACTTCCTCACATTACCTCTGAGCCACCCCCCATCTTCAAATTGTCCCCGCTCTTGTTCTTGCACATCTCTTTTTCTGAAAGATGCTACCCTCTTGGACTTTGTTGATTCCCTTGAGGTACTTGAACATTTCTATCATATACCCCCCCCTCCTTTCTTCGAGGCTATACATCTTAAGCTCCTTTAGTCTCTTTTCATATGTCTTCTGGTGCAGACTCTGCACCATTTTAGTTGCCCTCCTCTGGACTGCCTCCATCTTGTCTTTGTCTTTGCGGAAACTGGGTCTCCAGAACTGCACACAGTACTCCAGATGGGGTCTCACTAGCTGTCTGTACAGAGGGACAACAACTTCCTGTTTTCTACTGGTGATGCCTCTCCCTATTATCACCCCCCTTTTTTGCCTCCTCCAATTGTCCTTCCTGTTTTCACCTCCTTCTTCCTGTCCTCTGCTGCCCCTTATGACTTTAGTTACCGCTGGAAATATCATAACTTTATGGCCCTCCATGTAGATTGTACTATCCTGTTGGAGAGGGCAGTTTGATTCTCCCTGTTTCCTTCTGCCACCCCCCTGGCTTGTTTAAATTCTTGCCAGTAAGGAAGGTAAACCATTCACTGAGAACAACGGTCCCCTCCCTGGACAGACGTAGGGCGTCTCCCTTGTACCGGTCAGCATTCTTCATCCCCAGCTGTCCCTGTGTTGTAGAACCAATTGGTGCAAACTAGCCAGAAGCAGTCTGAGCCTCACTGTATGGGCCAGATATACCCCACTGAACAGCATGTCTGAAATTAAACAAAGAAATCAGTTGAACAGCACTGAAATTGATACAAAATGTCACCCAAAAACAAAGGCAATTTAGAAGATCAAGTAGCTAACGAACAAATAAACAAAGCTGTATTTTATCCCCGCATGAATTCAAAAAAGGTAAGTGGACATCAGTCAATTTAGCCCCAACCCCAGCAGACAAGTCCAAGTAAATCAGTAATCCTGCTTCCTTCCCCAGCAGAACAGCACAGAGAAACTTATGAACATACGAAATTTGCCAGCTGATAAAGGCCTAGAGGTCTATCAAGTCTGCTCGAATGTGCAGCTAGCACCCCTTATTCTGCAGCTGCCCCTCCCTTCCACCCTTCCCCTTCATTAACCCTCCCCCTTGTCCTGTCCCATCCCCTTTTGAAGCAGTCCACTGTTCTACTGGATACCACTTCTGCAGGTAGCGCATTCCACCCAGCCATCACCCTCTCTGTAAAAAAAAAAAAAAAGTGTCTCCTTATCTCCCTCCTGAACCTTCCTCTCTCCAGTCTCATATCATGGCCCCTGGTGGCCCTCCCCTCCCTTACTTTGAACAGCCCCTCTATACCAGTATTGTTTATTCCTTTCATGTATTTAAAGGTTTCAAACAGGTCACCCCTGTCCCTCCTCTCCTCCAGTGAGTACATGTTCAACTCCTTCAACCTCCTCTCGTATGATAAGTCCCCCAGCCCCTTGATCGTCTCTGTCACCCTGCGCTGCACCCCCTCCAGTAACTTAATGTCCCTCTTCAGATACGGGCGCCAGTACTGCACGCAGTACTCCAGGTGTGGTCTAACTAATGACCTATACAGTGGCAGAATCACCTCCTCCCTCCTCGAGGATATACCCCTTGCAATACAACCCAGCATTTTGTTGGCCTTTGCAGCTGCCTTCCTATATTGTGCCAAGTTGTTCATTGACCCTGTAATGAGCACACCCAGATCCTTCTCCTCCTCTGCCTGGGCTAGCTGCACTCTCTTCCCCCCCCAGCTGGTAACTCCTTCTTGGGTTCTTCATCCCAAAATGCAGCACCTTGCACTTTTTGGCATTAAACCCCAGTTGCCAGGTGTCCGACCAGGTTTCAAGCTTTGCCAGATCATCCTGCAACCCCTGCCATCCCCCTAGGTCATCCACCACTGCGCCTACCTTGGTATCATCAGCAAACAGACTGATCTTGCTCTTGATGTCCCATGATATGTCTGCAATGAATATCCCAAACAACACTGGTCCCAACACCGAGCCCTGTGGAACACTGCTCGTCACTGCCCTTGGGTGTGAGAGCTCCCCACCCACCACCACCCTCTGTTGCCTTCCCTGAAGCCAGTGTCCTACCCATCTCACCAGCTTTGCACCCGCCTCTGTGCCTACTAACTTTCTTCCCAGCCTTCCATGCGGCACAGAGTCAAATGCCTTACTGAAGTCCAGATACAGGACATCCACTGCATGGCCCCTGCCCAGTTGCCTAGTTACCCAGTCATAGAACTCCACCAGGTTGGTTTGGCAGGATCTGCCACATATGAAGCCATGCTGTCTGCTGTCCTGTAGTCCTTTGGCCTCTAGGAGGGCCACCAGCCCTCCTTCAGGATAGTCTCCATTAGCTTACCCACGATGGATGTGAGGCTCACTGGTCTGTAGTTTCCCGGTTCATCCTTGGGGCCACTCTTGTGGAGGGGCACCACATGAGCCATCCTCCAGTCCTGAGGTACACACCCCGAATGTAGTGAGGCATTAAATAGGTCTGCCAAAGGTCCTGCAAGGACTTACTATTTGAGCCCCCTATAACTTTGCAGCAGAACTGTTCAAAATAAAGCAGTAAAAAAAAAAAAACTCCCCTCTTTCAGTCTACAGCCCAAACTAGAAGAAAATTAAGGTAGACTTCCCTCAGCACTCAACTAGATTATACTGCTCTCTCTTTGAGGTCATGGAAGTGATCCAGTTTTTTTTTTTTTTTTAACTGAATAAAGTAGTGAAGGAACAAAATCTAGAGTAACCATTTTTACAGATGTACCACAATGTAATAAGTACCTTTATTCTAACAGAAGCAATCCCACCTGTTTATACAAGTCACAGTGGTACGTGCGATGTCCAGCTGAGTAACAAATACTAAATATAGAGAGAACACGGGGTGCAAGAATCCCCCTCGCCATCCCACTGACAGTGGCCCCTTAGCCTGCTTACTTCTTTCTCTCCCCCTCCTACCCTATCACATGCCTAAAGTCCGATTTGCTTTTTAAGCACTCTATCTCTTACTGTTACCTCAGCCAGCTGCCTACTTAAGTTGCTCGCTAGTATGCATATTACTTCTAAGTGTGTTGTAACTGTAAAAAAAAAAAAAAAAAAAAAGACATTGTCAACCTTGAGTTTTGTTATGAGTGTGCGTTCTTCGACAACCTTTGTATGTATGTTGCCCCTCATCCACTGACGTGGAGCCTTTGTAAACGAGCAGTTCAAGCTCAAAGGTATTTGTAATCCTAGAATTTAATAAAATAAAATAAAAATAAATATGGAGAGAATGGGATACGGGGATATGGAAGTATGGCGACAACTGGTTCAGAGATTTGTCAGTATGGAGAGAACAGGTGGTGCAGAAATATGGAAGTATGGAGAGAACAGGGGTGGCAGGGATATGTCAGTATGGAGAGAACAGGGATAGCAGGGATATGTCAGTATGGAGAGAACAGGGAGGATAGGAATATGCTAGTATGGATAGAACAGGGGGTGCCGTAATATGTTAGTATGGAGAGAATGAGTTCAGGAATATGTTAGTTATTTATCAAAAAGTTTCACCAGGAAGGGCGCACTGAACAAAAAGTTGCTCGTCTTATGGTGCATCCTAGGGGAGAGGGTAATAGGGGTAGGATAGATACAGCCAAACAAATACCTTATGGACTGCTAACGAGGTTGCTGACAGATCTCTGCAGCAATGATGTTCTCAGCGCCAGTGCACTGTTCATTTCCAACTACTCTTTATTGGCTCACTTTCAAGTGATGAGCTCACTCTGTCTTCTACAACATTAGATCTGCATCTAAATAACATAAATAAATAAATAAATAGATCTGCACCTAAATAACATAAAATAAATTAAATAGATCTGCACCAGCCTGAAAGAAGAAGGATCTATGGTGCTGAACATTGCCAGTTTATATAGAAACACCAGAATTTTAACCCATACACTATGCAGTATACTCAACACCACTGAACTATCAAAAAGGACCCCAGGCCGGCCCGATGGCACAGAGGGTTGAGGCGCTGGACGTGACGCCTCAAACCACGCTGGTGACCCAGGTTCAGGAACAAACTCGGGTGCCGGCAGGAGAGGATTGAGCATCCAAAGGACTGCTCTCCTCTCCTGGGAGGCCTGGGGTAGCTTCGCTCTGTAGTGGTCCCTGGTGGAGACAAGGGGTACTGCACATAGCGGTGCAGGAAGGACCAAGAAAGCTGGAAAAATAACTTTGACACCACCGGATGATGGGCCCCATTCTCCATGTCCCCGGAACCTCCGGGAGCCTCCTGCACCACAGCAGCACCCCCGGACCATGGAAAAATAGTGTGCTGGGTTTCCCTGCCCCCCCCCGGTGCCTTCCCCCTCAGAGGAGGGGGACCTGCCGGTGATGGGATATGCCGGGGACAATTCGGGGGTCAGCTGCAATATGTGGGTGAGAGAGGAGAGCTTCCAAAAGAGGACTGCCGGGTCGTGGAGCACTAGGGCGGCCCAAGGTAGAGATGGACGCCAGAGTGTATGGGAGAAAGGTAAATAGATCACACACACATACACACACAAAAAAAAAAAGACCTCAGTTCAATCTGTTACCTCTGTGTGACCATGAACAAGTCATTTACTCTCACTGCATCTAAAGGGCACATAATCCTTGTATTTTTTGTATAATTAAACACCTGTGCATTTTACAGTTGATTTAATCTCCACGGTGTACTGGTGAATGTATTTGTTTTAAAATAGTGTTATTTTGTACTTTTTATGGTTTCATGTTAATGCTAAGTTTTTCCAACCAGTATTCATTTTTTAATTATTTTGTACTGTATATTACTTGCAAGAGTATCATTTTAGTGATGGCACAGAATGAAGCATTTCTGTATTTTTGGAATGTATATCTATATTTTTGGACTGTATCAAGCAATATGCAGGATGTGTATGTTGGGGGTATTAAACAGACCCTTTTCAAACCCACATTTCCAGTTATTTTACTAAATAGGGATACCCCAGTGCTGCTGGGTGTTAAAAGTGACCTTTGTTATTGGCCCTGGCCCAGACCTGAAAGGAAAAGAAATGATGTCCTGGGGTTGAGAGGCTACAGTCTGTGAATCAAGTAGGCGGTCAAAACCGTGCAGGACAAAAAAGCAACACTGGGAGTTCAACCGGTGATTGCTCTTCATGTTTGGTATAAAATGCTCCGGTTTGATACAGCATTCATTTCAGCAGGCATTTCCCTAATGAATTCTGTATTTAACATTACAAACTTCTCTAGTGCCAAAACATAGATATTTAAATAAATTGGAACACCTTCTATATCCTAGGCGAGCCTTCTCCAAACTTAACTTACCTAAGGAAAAAGGGGTTTCCATCTCCCTAATTTTATGCTATATAACTGGGCGAGCCATTTGTCCAAGATGGGGAGGTGGTATGATATAAGATCTGAGGGATATTTTCCTGTATGGCTGCAGCTGGAAAGGAGGATGCTAGATAAGTATAAATTTCAGTCATTCAGAGTTTTCTATTATGCCTCTTCCGCTCTACCCCTCCAATTACGAAGTAGTGTCATCGGGGTTTCTATTAAGGTGCTGACTCAGTGTTGGAACTTCCTTAATATCTCAGTTGAAAAGGATATAGCTCAGCCTCTTACTTCAAACCCCAACATCAGGATTGGTGGCTCTCCAATCCCTTCAGATTGGCTCCCTCAGCTACAAGACTGTTGTGTGGAAAGTCTCTTCTCCCAGGAATCCCTTCTTTCCTTGATAAAGATTATGACTTTAAGTTTAATATACCTCGGAAACTTATATTCAGGGTCTTCCAACTGAGACACCTCATGGTTTCCTTTTTTGGCCCATTATTTACTCCATCCCAAGTCAGGCCTATTCTGGAACAGATACGGGATTATGCGAATAACCCCCATAGTATATCTAAGATATATTCTTACTTACTGGAAGCCAAGTACCCGAACCCCCTCAAAGGCTCTAAGATCTGGGACACTCTTCTGTCAGACTCTCCTGCGATTTGGGATCAGATCTGGGGAGACAGACATGCATAAATACCTCATCCAAGATAGACATAGGCTTACTCAATACCACACTCTAAATTATTTATATTATACACCAGTCAAACTGGCTAGATTAGGTAGATTGTCTTCGAACATCTGTACAAGGTGCGGTATTGCTGAAGGTAACCTGGTACACATTCTTTGGCACTGTGACAAAGTGGCTCCTTTATGGTCTTTAATTCAATCCAAGCTAGACCCTCTTTTGGGACTAAGCGATTTGTTTACTATAGAAATTTGTATTCTAGGACAGGTCACTAATATTCAGGTTCTGGAACGTAGATTCCATATGGCTTTAATTTCGATAACGGTGAAAAGATTGGTTCTTAGGCATTGGATGGACCAATTAGTTATATCATACGAAGAATAGATCAAAGAAATGTCTCTTTATTTTAAGACTGAGAAACCAATAGCAAGTACTCAGAACTGTTTGACATCCTTTAGCAGGAGATGGGGTAAATTGTATGCTCTTTATTTGCATTAAGTCTCACATGGGTACACCTCTGATTGACTGATTTGTGTTAAGTTTTCCTTGATGTGGGTTACTGTATATTGATTAGCTCTTAGTTTGCCTCTGTATAGATTTTCTAATAAGGCACATCCTGGGGGGGTGGGATTTATGAGGGGAGTTTTGGGGTGCTGGGATGGAGGGGGGTATGGGTTTGATATTTCTTCAGATCACAGGTACTTGACACATCCCAATTGTAATTTGGGTATTGGGCTAGATTTTGTAAATAGCCTATGCTCTCAATAACTGATGTGAGTGCTTTTTTTTTTTTATGCTTTAAACTCAATAAAATTTGGAATTTCAAAAAAAATAAATACATTGGAACCCCTTCTAAGGATGGACTTTTTTACACTTACTGTATCTTATGCATTGGATTTGGTAACTTATGGAATAAAAGTGGTTGCAACTGTCGCCCAGTTAGCTCACCCCCCCCCCAATCTGGTCACCCTACCCTCCCATCAACATGAGAGATTGCACCGGGAAGGAGTCGTCATTACGGACAACGCCCTTCCCCACGCGCCCACCTCACAGGATACCCTGCAGATCCTAGTTAACCAACAGCCTATTTCCTCTTACCCCCCCACTAGAATTGCCTTATGTCTGTCTCATGCATTCTTGAATTCCCCCACTGTTTTCCCTCCACTACCTCCTCAGGAAATCTGTTCCATGTATCCACAACCCTCTCCATGAAAAAATACTTCCTCACTTTACCTCTGAGCCATTCCCCCTTTATCTTCAAATTGTGCCTCCTTGTTCTTGCACATCTCTTTTTCTGAAAGATGCTTCCCTCTTGGACTCTGTTGATTCCCTTGATGTACTTGAAAGTTTCTATCATGTCCCTCCTCTCCTCGAGTGTATAGAGAGAGAATAGGGGTTGCAGAAATGTGCTAAGTATGGAGAGAACAGGGATGCAGGAATATGTAAGAATGGAGAGAACTGGGGGTGCAGGAATATGTAAGTATAGAGAGAAAAGTGTGTACAAGAATATGTAAGTATTGAAAGAAAAGACGGTGCAGGAATATGTGAGTATGGAGAGAACTGAAGTGCATGGATATGTAAATGCACAGGGAACAATGTGTACAGGAATAGGTAAATATGGAGAGAACAGGAGGTACAGAAATATGTAAGAATTCATTAAACTGGGTGTAGGCATATATTAGTATGGAGAGAAAAGGGGTTCAGGAATATATTATTATATAGAGAACAGGAGTGCAGGGATATGCAAGTATGGAGAGGACAGGATGTACAGGAATATACAAGTATATAAATTAATAATTCTGGCTTCAGAGGTGGCTGTTGCCATAAAAAGTGTTGTGGCTATGAACCATCATCAATCAGTTTGAACCAAGCACCAAGCAGGAAAGGGATCTTGGGGTTATCATCTCTGATGACCTCAAGGCAGGGAAACAGTGTGACAAGGCAGCAGGTAAAGCAAATAGGATGCTAGGATGCATAGGCGGGGGCATCACCAGCAGGAAAAGGGAGGTCATAATTGCACTATACAAGACACTAGTGAGGCCCCACCTGGAATACACTGTACAGTTCTGGAGACCTTACCTACGTAAGGACATAGACAGGGTAGAGAAGGTTCAGAGGAGGGCAACAAAGATGGTGCATGGATTGCATCACAAGTCCTATGAAGACAGGTTGAAGGAACTGAACATGTACTCCTGGAGGAGAGGAGGGAGAGAGGATGATAGAGACATACAAGTATCTTACAGGGAGGAAGAGGGTGCAGGAATACATTATTTTAAGCGAAAAAGGTGTTCCAGGACTAGATCACGTGGAATGAAGTTGGAGGGAGGATGATTCAGAGGAAACGTGAGGAAGAATTTCTTCACAGAACGGGTGGTGGACAAGTGGAACACCCTGCCAGAGGAAGTGGTGGGGGCTGAAACAATCACGGGATTTAAGAATGCATGGGATAGACATAAAGGAATTCTGGAGGTCAGGAGTAAGGGGCAACAGACTTCTTGGAAAACATAAACTGAACTTACAAGCTCAAATGTATTTTATTTATTTAGTTTTTGTTGACTGGGTAAGTGCACTAGACAAATCCTGCCTATTTTCAGGAACGACCCGGGGGAGGGGGATACAGATGAATGCCAACTGACCTTGAACCAGATTAAGCTGTTGGTGGTATTTTTAGTGAATTAAGGAAATTTGGCCAGGACACCATGGAAATTCCCCTACTCTTTTTCGATAAGTGCCATGGGATCTTTAACATCCACCTGAACTACCACCAGCCCAGGCAGATGGGACTTTGGTTTAACGTCTCATCCGAAAGACGGCACCTCAGAAGTGCAGCACCCCTCTCATGCTGCACTACAGTGTCAGTACTGGGATATTAACCCAGGTGCCAGATGTGGGAACTGAACCCACAGCCTTCTGATCTCCCGGCCTCAGAGGTGAGTGTGCTACCTACTGAGCCACGGACACTGCAAATGGGCAGACTGGGTGGGCCATAGACCCTTATCTGCCAACACCGTCTATGTATGTGTAACCCCTAGATGGTGCTATCCCAGGGGCTACTACCACTGCCTGATTTGCCACTAACAGGTTGAGGGGCCTGGATCCGATGGCGGGTGCCTCCACCCAGAGGTCAGGGTTTGCAGTATTTAAACTAACTTGGTCACAGCCCTCTGGGACACTGCAACCCCCCTTTCTTCCCACTAGTGGCCCACACAATATATCAGAATTACCTTCACAGTATACACTTACCCCCAGGACTGGTTCAGGCACTGGGACCTCCTGTAAAATAAGATACAGTGCAACAATAACAGTACAATACTTTAACATAGACAAATACCTCAGGCAGTATAACTTTGCTGAAACAAGCAGCTCTGATTTATTTAAGGGGATATAACAAGGACAGGGAGGAATCAGGTTAATTAGCTTATCACTTTACTCATCTACCTATGGCTCTGTGCACAGGCCTATCCCTACCAGTTACTGTCCCTAGGTACCCAAGCCCTAGTGGCTAGTCCAAACTGTGGCAGCTGGTAGGGGCCTTTCACACAGAGAAAGAAAATTAAACAGTCAGCAGTACAGTAATTCCATTTGGATTCAATGTGGCAATTCAACAGGAGCACTTCCTGAATTAGTACTCACGACCTCCAAACAAGATAGGGTCCTTCAATGTCAGCAGGGCTACTCTGAGCTCCACGAGACTCCTCACACATTTATATGGCAAACTGCAACAGGCAAAAGTCCTTTAATGGCAGCAGGATTCACTTGAGCTACACAAGCCTCCTACACATTTATATGGTAAAGAAAGTACTATACCAGGCAGGCTGCTTCTCTATCCCGATCGCAATTACTGCACAATACCCGGAGAACACACAGCAGATTCAGTTCCTGACAGACCGAGTGCAATCCAGCAATTTCTCCAGTCTTCTACAGGGTGAGCCTGGTTTCTACTCTTCAGATATCCTTTGATTCTCTTCACAGGACGGATTCAGTCCTAACAAGCAGTGACACAAGCTGCAGACCGGAACTCTGGGCCTTACACACATTTCCCCGACTAAAATTGCACACCAAAAAAAGCACAGGGCTCCTTCCCTCTTCACTGCCAGAGCTCAACTGAAACTCCAGCAGACAAAACCGGGCACTTCCTTTGAATTCCTCCCAGTTCTTGGCTGGATTGGCTGTCACTCACAATAGACTGCCCCTGTTGGTCCAAAAAGGCGCCGAAGTCCAAACTACATCTCCCAGAGTCGGTGCCCATACAATCCTCTTGTGGCTGGCTCAGATTACGAGTCCAAGTTCTGATTCGTCCAAGGCACCATTTTAGAGCTACCTTAACCCACACTGGTTGGTCCAGTTCAGCAGTTCAAAACTAGAATGGGGAACTAGGCAAACACAGTTCTGACTGCAAAGAAAGCAGGTTAGACAAACTGTAATTTCATTATTACTCTAAATGATTTCTGGCAAACAGTTACATCTTTCAGATAGGTTCCCTTTGCACTCCTAGTGACTGCAAAAATGGAGTGAATTGGCAGCAGCTCGAGTGGTACTCAAGCAGAGAAGCACACAGTCCCCCCCATACAAACTAATTATGTCTGCAAGCAGACAGCTCTTAGAGACAGTACCAGAGGCTCTAAAACACTCACTGATAAATGGCTTAAACGCCAAACACCATTCAGGCTTGGAGCATTCAGGCAAGCTCCTGGAAGTCTTTTTAACCCCATTTGCAGGGGTTACACCTTCTGGTTTGGAAAAGCTTGACGTCCGCCACAAGGCAATTCCATAAGTTTCAACTGCAACCATATACATTTGCATTAGGCTCACACATGTAATCAGTCAAATATATCATTTTACCAAGAACACATTTCTGAAACATTGCAGTACGTCACTCTTTACACAGTATTACACACACATTGTACCATAACTCAAGTTATTACCTCTTGTACATGAAACCTGAAGAGAGGGGCCCTTCCCTATCAGTTACCTTTGGGCTGAACGGGCAAGGGCACCATACTTAGAGGGCAACACAAGTAACTTGAGTTAGCACTGACGCCAGTTTGGGCAATGAGCCGGGACACATACACCCTTTATGGACAACATTGAGAGGCAAGTCCACAGGCCTTCCCAAGGGAATCATAACTGAGGTGCACCACAGGCATTACAGCTCGACCAGTCTTTCTAGGGGGAACTGTTACAGTCTCTGCACTCTGAGCCTCATTTTCAGCATTGTCCTCACTTGTCAGGGGAGTCTCCATGGGGTAGAGAGGCTAGAACTTGGGGCACTTTCAGCTCCAGGAGTTAGTTTCTGAGTCCACAACATTTGGCTAGCATGGAGAGCTTTCGGACACTGACAGTGGACTGTCAGGCACTCAAAATACTCTTCTTGTTCTGGTGTATCACCAGTCTGCCCTAATCCATCATTTTCCTCCCCGAAGCTCAAACAGTTCAACCATGCACAATGATTCCATTTCATCTGATCTGATGCTTTGCACTTCACTTTCTGGGAGCATTGGTCCAGGGACGAGTTGGGGCTTAGACAGTCCAGAAGGCCCAGCTTCATCTCCAGTATTGACTAGGGGATTGCCCTGAAACAATTGACTCAGTTCGTAAGAAGGATAGTATTCAACTCTCACTTTCTTCTGATATGGACTGACAGTCATGCTCAACTGGGACTTGTGGAGGGGAACACTTTAACTCTGCTTCTGTAGGTGCAGACTTTCTTGATCTTTTCTTAGCAGCAGCTCTAGTCACTGGTCCAGAGGGGACATCTTCTGGGGGCTCAGACTCAATCAAGATTTGTCCAATGGGCAGTAAATGATTTCTATGCATTGTTTTTACATCTTTGAATTATTCTCAGGCCTTACTTTGTACACTGGCAGATCATTTAGTTTGCCCACTACAATGTGAGGGAGATGGTGCCATCTGTCAGCAATCTTGTGTTTGCCATGCAGTCCCAGATTTCTTAGCAGTACCCGATCTCCTCCTGGAGTTCCTGTGCTTTCACCTTTTATCATACCTTTCTTTGTTGGCCAGATTTCTTTTGGCAGCCATGGTTTGAGCCAGTTGAGTACGCATGAGTTAGCTGGGCCTTTAACTTTGCACATACTGTAAATAGTTGTCGCTTGAACCCCATCAGGAGAGAGCCCAAACACACATCTACCGTAGTTCCAGCTTCTTCTTCCAAACATCAGGCGGTAGGGGGAGAACCCAGTGGCATCACTTTTGGTGCAGTTATAAGCATGTACCAGGGTGCTAATTTGTTGGCTCCATCTAGGCTTGTCCTTTGGGTGCAGGGTGCCTAGCATATCTAGCAAAGTGCGGTTGAAACGTTCAAGCTGTGGGTCCCCTGGGGTGGTAAGGAGTGGTTCTGGACTTTCGCACTCCCCACAGAGAAAGCATCTCTTTGATCAGACGACTTCAAAGTCTCTCCTTTGATAAGAATGGATTCTTTGTGAGCTCCATAGTGAACAAAAAGTTTTCTACAAGTACTTTGGCCACAGTGGATGCTTTCTGGTCTTTGGTGGGGAAAGCTTGGGCATATCTCGTGAATGGTCAGTGACCACCAGCACATTACTGATATTTCTTTGATCTGACTCCAAACTCAGAAAATCAATACAGACCAGCTCCATGGGTGCACTGGTGGTGATGTTAACAAGGGGGGCAGCCCTCTGGGGCAAAGCTTTCCTCTGTAAGCAGCGACTACAAGTTCGAATGTGTTGCTCCACATCAGCCCCCATCTTAGGCCAATAGAATCTGGATCTCACCAAGTCAAGTGTTCTGTCTATACTGAGGTGCCCCATGTGGTTGTGCAAAGACATCAGTACTGAGTCTCGAAAGGCAGTGGGCAGCACTAGTTGTAGTTTGTCTACTTGTCCCCCTCTGTCTACTGTTTCTCTGTATAACAGTTTATTGATCAGTTTCAACTTAGGACCTTCTTTGTATAACAGTGCAGTTCTCAAATCAGTGGAGCGTAATTGACACATCTTTTCCTGCATAGAGGGCTTCTAAGCTGCTTTGATCATGGGATCGCGGATTGAGCTCACTTCTACTGTCATTGTCCAGCTGAGGCAGTGCACCAAATGTCTATTGCAGAAAAGTGGCACAAGCAGCAGGTATGCAATTCTCAGAGGGTCCCAAGCAATCCACCATGCAGTCCACTCGTCCTGTGGACATTTGTTCCTCCCTGTCAAACTTCCGCAGAGTGCCCGAATGTCAGGTTCTGCCAATCGGACCCAATCATTCTGGGGAACAGGCTCCGGGAGAGCATCAGCATCTATGTGGTTCAGACCTGCTCGGATTCGAGAGCATAGTCATATGTAGATAATGCAGAAAGCCACCTATGGCCAGTGGCATCCAACTTAGCTGAGGTCTGCACATAGGTCAAAGGATTATTGTCAGTTTTACTAGTATTTTAGCCCCATACAAGTACTCATGGAATTGATCAACAATAGCCCACTTCAAAGCTAGGAACTCTAACTTATGTACAGGATAGGTTCTTTTCGGATGGGGTCAGGCTTCTACTGGCAAAGGCCACTGATCTCAGGCCATTCTCGTGCTCTTGGTACAACACAGCCCCCAACCCTTGCAAGCTAGCATCATGTGTGCAGGACGTGAGGTTTTCTTGGATCGGCATAGGCCAGCACTGGAGCATGGGTAAGTTGATATATGATCTCATGAAAAGCAGTCTCACAATCAGGAGTCCAGCGGCCCCAAATACTTCACTCGGATGAAAATACACTCTTTCAGTCTTGAGGGACGCTGACTTTTGGTATTTTTTGTGGGTTGGGGGATACCCTTGAGTAAGGTTAAGTAAAGGGCGGATCACTCTTGAATAGTCCTTGATGAAACGCCGATAATAACCACAGAATCCCAGGAATCTTTGCAGTTCTTTTAGATTTTTGGGCTGTGGCCAGGTGGTCAAGGCCTCAACTTTACTTGGGTCGGTCTCTATTCCCTCAGTGGATACTATGTGTCCCACATACTTTACTGATGTTTGAAAGAATTGACACTTATCAATGGACAGTTTAAGGCCAAAGTCCTCAGTCGGTCCAATACCTTAAATAATCTGCTCTCATGTTCCTCCAGTGAGCTGCCAAACACAATAACATCATCTAGGTATACCAGGCACTCTAGTAAGTTCATGTCCCCCACTGCACGCTCCATCAATCGTTGAAAAGTGGCTGGGGCACCTGAAATCCCTTGAGGCATCCTCATGAATTCATAGAAGCCAAGCGGACAGATAAAGGCTGTCTTCTCATGGTCCTCTGGGGCCATCGGGATCTGGTAGTACCCACTGCAGAGATCCAGCGCAGAGAACCACTTGCTCCCGTTTAGGCAGTCCAAAGCATCCTGAATGCGGGGCATTGTGTACTGATGAGGGATAGTCCACCGGTTTAAGGTGCGATAATCCACGCACATCCTTACTGTCTCATTCTTTTCCTCACTACCACAATGGGGAAGCATAAGGGCTTCTGGATTCTTGTATTACACCAGCAGCTAACATCTCTTGCAGATGCCGCCTCACATCATCTATACTAGCAGGTGCCAGGCGTCGAGACCTCTCACGAAATGGTCTTCGTCATGCAGCCAGATATTGTGCTCTGAGCCCTTGCACGCATCCCACGCCCCATTCCTTTAAAGAAAACACCTGGTCTCTCTGGGCAAGCTTCTCACTGATCCTCACTTTCCATCAGCTGGCAACGGGAGTCGCCAAAATCAAACAAGTCAGGTGTTACTCTGTCATTCTTCCTTGAACTCTTGCTGCTGGGTAGCACTGCAGTGTCTGCACAATGCACATTAGCCAGGATGCAACCTCTATTTACTCGAATGTCTCTTTCAGACACATTATGAACTTGGACCATTACCCTTCTGGCATAAGCATGGGCTCTAGCGGCAAAATACTAGGCTTGACCAGCAGTCCCTCTGGCAATTTTCCATCACCTGGTGCATCCAACATTAATATTTTATTCTTAACATCCTTTCTGATACGGATCTCTCCTGTAAGGTACACTGGGCATTTGGTGCCAGGATCAGAGACTCAGGATCCTTCTTCCATACAATTCCGACCGGTTCCTCTGGTTCTATTTTTTCAGCATCTCTGTGCCTCATAGGCCTTCTTAATTAAAGCCGAACTCTTAAAGCTCTACTAGTCTTTGACCCTGTTTTCAAAACACAACTGTGCCGCCTTCCAACATATGAGCATTTGCTCCAATCAACAAAGGGACACCATCATACAGTCCAGTGGGGAACACACTAAGGCTAGGGTCTCTACTTGTTCGCCACTCCAGCCATGAAGGTGGGGAAAGACAGCCAAATTTGATATACCCGAATAGGGTAGGCCTTTCTCACTTAACCCCATACATGCAGTCCTTCTAATGGTTGTAAGGGTATGTCTGACAAATGCTTTGATACCAATCCTGGAACATAATTGTCACTTGGGAGCCACTGTCTAATACAGCTCTTGTAGACACTCCATTCACCTTTACAGTGGTCTCCATGGAGGGACCCACTATTCTGGACCAGTCTGGAGGCGGTAGGGGGCCTGGGCAACTGACCTTGCCACAAAAAGACGTGAGTTAGCATTTTGGTGCCCTCACTGGGATCTATTGTGCACCTCTTAACCACTGATTTGTTCTCAAGCTCTCCTTGTAGCCTATATGCAACTTTGTCAGTGTCTTTGGGGACCGCATTCCTCTTCATGTGCCCATCCTTCCGCAATTATAGCAAAACATACTTTCTGGAGTTTGAGCTGGCCGAGGCGCCACACTGGGAGCCAGGGCGGGGTACTACTAACTGGAAACCTTGGTGCCATCTCTGTCTGCTGCGTGATAAGCATTTGGAGACATCTCGCAGTTTCCACTTCTATGGTCAAGGAATTGAGTTTGGAGCTGTTATCAGCAGGAGATACATGGTGGGTACCCCCACCCCATAGCAGATGCAGTCGGATATAGGTTGGGGCCTGTGACTTGCAGGCGTGGCTTCATAAAGGGACTGTTTTGGAATTCCGGATCTCTCAACAGTTCGTCCCATTGTAGCATATCTTTTTCCTTGTCAGAGCACTCATTGACTGCCAACCTCTGCCCTGAACTTCACTTGATGGGCCACCCTCAGTCACTCTGGTCGTAGCCGCAGCTATTGGTGCAGGTCCTCCATAGGTTTTTCTCAACTCCTCAATTTCTCATTAACTCATCATAGGAGGTGGGGATTCCAGTCAATTTGCCAGGTGTAACTGAAGCAACAGCAGTTCTGAGAAGGGCAGACTTAAGGATCCTGTCCAGCCTGGTTCAGTCCAGTTCAATCGCTGGCAAACTACCCTTTCTGAGGCATTCTTGCAACAATTGTTCCAGCCGAGATACATACACAGACAACAACCCCTTGGTACTGTTGTGCATTTCTTACTCTCCACCATAGATCCTCATCAGAATCTGGGCTCCCATATACATTTCTCCAAGGCCTCAAGATAGGCCTGTGCAGTCACTTCAGGGTTACTGGCCCGTTTAGCATGGATGGTAGCCAGGGCAGGACCTCGGAGGCTCTCACTAACCCTCTTTCACTTTTCGCCTTCCGAGCATTGCCATTCTAGCACTTGGGGGGCAACATAGTCTATCCAGGTCTCCCAGTCATCCTCCCCTTGGGAGGTGGGGAGGGTGCCATGAGAAGACACTCAACCTTCGGTAAGAGTCGTGACTAATGGCAGGTGCAGAAATAGGAGTCTGCATTGGTTCAGCCACCATTATGGGTACTGGAGCGGGAAAGGGTGTTGGGGAGGAACACCCCAGGTGGCAAGAATAGTTTCTTCAAGTCCTCCACAGTTTTCCTTCCCCAGCAACCATTTAGCAAATTTCTCCTCAAAGTTTCAGACAGTGGTGGGGTCTATTCCCTCGGTCTTTACTGTACTTAGTTATCACTCCAGGCAGTGAGGGCCTCTGGGGTAATGGTCTGTGGCACTTTGGAGCTATCTATGGGATCCTTAAACTCTACTAGGGCCAGGAAAGTGTGGCTGAGCAGATTAGCATGCCAACCCACCACCACAGGGTTTGTAAACCTTCCACCTTGGAAAGTACTCCCTGTACAGTGTCCATATTGATACCCAGGGGATGTCCAGGATAAGCATAGCATTTTGGGGTCAATCTCCTCCCAGTACACCACTCACCAGCCGGTGCACAGCCACTTCTGTCGGGGTACCCATTTTTTTTTTTTTTTTTTTTTTAACAGTGGTTAAGTAAATATGGCCACTAGAGGACACACAACCCAGCAGTGAGCCTCCAAGATGTAACCCTAGATGGCGCTATCCCGAGGGCTACTACCCCTGCCTGATTTGCCACTAACAGGTTGAGGGCCTGGATCCGATGGCGGGTGCCTCCACCCAGAGGTCAGGGTTTGCAATAGTTAAACTAACTTGGTCACAGCCCTCTAGGACACTGCAACCCCTTTCTTCCCACTAGTGGCCCACACAATATGTCAGAATTACCTCTCAGTATACACTTACCCTCAGGACTGGTTCAGGCACTGGGACCTCCTGTAAAATAAGATACAGTGCAACAATCACAGTACAATACTTTAACATAGACAAATACCTCAGGCAGTATAACTTTGCTGAAACAAGCAGCTCTGGTTTTATTTAGGGGGATATAACAAGGACAGGGGGGAATCAGGTTAATTAGCTTATCACTTTACTCATCTACCTATGGCTCTGTGCACAGGCCTATCCCTACCAGTTACTGTCCCTAGGTACCCAAGCCCTAGTGGCTAGTCCAAACTGTGGCAGCTGGTAGGGGCCCTTTCACACAGAGAAAAGAAAATTAGTTAAACAGTCAGCAGTACAGTAATTCCATTTGGATTCAATGTGGCAATTCAACAGGGAGCGACCCTGAATTAGTACTCACGACCTCCAAACAAGATAGGGTCCTTCAATGTCAGCAGGGCTACTCTTGAGCTCCACGAGACTCCTCACACATTTATATGGCAAACTGCAACAGGCAAAAGTCCTTTAATGGCAGCAGGATTCACTTGAGCTACACAAGCCTCCTCACACATTTATATGGTAAAAAGAAAGTACTATACCAGGCAGGCTGCTTCTCTATCCCGATCGCAATTACTGCACAATACCCGGGAGAACACACAGCAGATTCAGTTCCTGACGACCGAGTGCAATTCAGCAATTTCTCCAGTCTTCTACAGGGTGAGCCTGGTTTCTACTCTTCAGATATCCTTTGATTCTCTTCACAGGATGGATTCAGTCCTAACAAGCAGTTACACAAGCTGCAGACTGAACTCTGGGTCTTACACAGGTTTCCCAACTAAAACTGCACACGAAAAAGCACAGGGCCTCCTCTTCACTGCCAGAGCTCAACTTGAAACTCCAGCAGACAAAACCTGGCACTTCCTTTGAGTTCCTCCCAGTTCTTGGCTGGATTGGCTGTCACTCACAATAGACTGCCCCTGTTGGTCCAAAAAGGCCTGAAGTCCAAACTACATCTCCCAGAGTCACTGCCCATACAATCCTCTTGTGGCTGGCTCAGATTACTGAGTCCAAGTTCTGATTCGTCCAAGGCACCATTTTAGAGCTACCTTAACCCACACTGATTGGTCCAGTTCCGCGGGTTCAAAACTAGAATGGGGAACTAGGCAAACACAGTTCTGACTGCAAAGAAAGCAGGTTAGACAAACTGTAATTTCATTATTACTCTAAATGATTTCTGGCAAACAGTTACATCTTTCAGATAGGTTCCCTTTGCACTCTAGTGACTGCAAAATGGAGTGAATTGGCAGCAGCTCAAGTGGTACTCAAGCAGAGAAGCACACAGTCCCCCCCATACAAACTAATTATGTCTGCAAGCAGACAGCTCTTAAAGAGACAGTACCAGAGGCTCTAAAAACACTCACTGATAAATGGCTTAAACGCCAAACACCATTCAGGCTTGGAGCATTCAAGCAAGCTCCTGGAAGTCTTTTGGGAACCCCCATTTGCAGGGGGGCTACATATGTATGTATGTATGTATCTATGAACTATAAACAGTTGGTACAATACATGTATTCTTGGAAATCTTCTTTTACCTTTATGTAGCTCTGATTATAAATAACATTTGTATTATATTGGGATTTTTTATGTACAGGCTGCAACATCCCAAATAAGCAATTCCTATTGCTGTCTGAGAAGGGACGAAGAACTCCCATGTATTGATGTGAAAGAGGAAGAGAGGAATGACAAACTGCCTTTTGTTGATGTGAAGATGGAAGAGGGGATGGGGAGCTCCCTTTTGTTGTTGTGAAGGAGGAAGAAAGGAATGATGAACTCACTGTTGTTGATGTGGAGGAGGAAAACAGAAATGGCAAACCACCTTTTGCTGATGTGAAGGTGGAAAAGACTGCAGAGCAGAAGGATCACCTTGAAGTCATTCCCGCTGGTAAGTATCATAGATGGCTAGATAATGTGTTTGTATGGGATGTCTTTCAGATATGGTTGCAAGGAAGTTGGGAAGAAAAGGAAAAACAGTTGGAAGGAGAGGGAGTATGGAATTACAAGTAGGCTATAATGTTAGAAAGCTTGACAGGAGTAAAGCCAGTAAGTGTTTTAGAAAGAAACACATTACTGTTACAATTGATATGAGATTATACTGAGATTGGGGTCACATGGGGCTTGAGTTTCAAAGCCCCGAGAACGTTGCAAGCCCCTGGCGTGCCGAGCACGTGGCACTTGCAGCTTGTGGAGTCTCCCAGCCAGCAATCGGGATTTTCAGTCCTGAGCACCAAATACCACAAGTTAGGCCAGCTTTTCCCTGCTCTAACTTGCACCATTTGGGGGGACTCTTTATGGGGCTTGAGACAAATCTTTGGTGTAAGCTGCTGCAAAATGAGGAAACTGTCACAACTGCGCCTGTTGTACTAAAATCAGGTTCAGTTGTGCCAAAGGAGCTTCAATCAATCAATCTTTATTTTACCAGGTGAAGTACCATTGAGTGAGCTCATTTGCAAGGTAGACCCGGACGAATGCAAATAAAAGTAAACAATGTGCAAAGGAAAAAGATGGGTGTACAATCAAGAAATACAATGTGGAACAGGACATATAACATAGTATAGTACTAGGCAAGGCCTACACAGGCAAATATGCAAGAGGCTAAGAAGAAAAATATTGTAAATATACATTATTATACAGTATGTACATGAACAGTTCAGGTAAAGGGGTAGGAGGGGTGATAGGGAGAAGGAGTGATAAACAGGGAATCACAAGGCCTGGGGACGGATGTCTAACACTTATTTCACTGGCCTCTGGGGGGGCAGTTACAGGATACTGTAAAGGAATGAAAGAAAAGCTTTTTGAAGGAGGAGGAGAAGGTTTTCAGGGTAGCCAGACTCAGAGTTTTTTGTAATTTGTTCTGTAGATGAGGGAGTACATAGCATATAGACGCTTTACCAAAATATGACTTAACTTTAGGAATGTATAAGGAGATAAATGAGAGGCTGTGCAAGGAGTAATTGCCTACAGTGCATAGGGGCAGGCACTCAGAGATATACTGGGGAAGCTTATGTGTGATATAGCTCTAAAAGTCCAAAAGGCAGCATTTCTTTGCCTTCTGAACTTGAGGGATGTTCAGCCTACCGCGGCACACAGAGAGCAGTGGTGGGGGAGGTATGGTAGAGCAGAGATCAATCTCAAAGCTCAGTGATGGAGCGAGTCAAGATTAGAGAGTGCAGAGGCAGAGCCTTGGCCATAGAGGAAGTCGGCATAGTCCAAAAAGGATAAAAAGGTGGTTTGGACCAGTCTTTTTTTTGGCATCATTGGATAGGAGATGCTTGATCCCAGAGAACAGGCCCAGTCTCTGCCTTAGCGTCTTTGAAAGTTCCTCAGTATGGCCAGAGAATGTAAGCTTATGGTCTATCCAAAACCCAGACATTTAAATGTTGTCACATATTCAGTAGTTTCTCCCAAAAGCGATAGAATCTGCTGAGCTATGTAGGGAAGGTTTTTGACCTATGGCAGAAAGTGAGAAAAGTATGGCCTTTTTTCTCTTTGCATTTAGACCCGTGCAACTGCACCAAACAGGTGTGACACAGGGCGTAATGCAAGCCCTGCATCTCCCTTTGAAACTTGAGCCTTTGCTCTCGATTCCAGGTGTGAGTGAGCAGGCAAGTATCTGCATTATAAACATTTGGTAATTCAGAGAAGTGGGGCATGAGAATGCACAGAGGAGGGAATGGACTGATTCCAGATGTGGGTGAGCAGGCAAGTGTCTGCATTATAAAGGTATGGTCATTCAGAGAGGAGGGACATGCGTAGTGTACAAAGGAGAGAATGGACTGATTCTAGGCATGGGTGAACAGGGGTGTCACATTATTGTAGTGAAACCCTTACAATAAATGACAATTACAGTGACAATTTCAAGCAGATTCAAGATTGTCGCTGTAAAAGTCCTGCTGTACACCAGCTGCAGATTCACTGATGTTTTGCTGGTTTCAAATCAGCTCTGACTCAGAGTTGATTATCTAAAGATTGGGGGCTGTGGGGACATAGCCCCCCCCATGAGCACAGCTTCCCCCCCCCCCAAAAAAAAACAGTGTTATCCTGACAGGCAAAATACCGACTGTCAGTAATTAGACTGTTGCTGTAGAGGATGTCGACAACAAGGTTGGTGGAAGCATCTGCAGGCAGTTTTATGCATTATAATCATTTGCCCATGGTCAGCCCAGTGGTGCTGAGGTCTGAGGCACTGTACACCTTACCTCACACTGCGCTGGCAACCCAGGTTCTGGAACAACCTCTGGCCACCGTGGTGCTGAAGGGGGGGGTAGTGGGAGCAGGATTGAGCAGTGGCTCTCCTCTCCCAGGAAAGGGGGTCACCTGCCCATAGTTCCACCATCACCAGATGGAGGTCTGATGACAGGCGTAGGCAGTATTGGTGAGACAGGTCGGGTGGGAGGCATCCCATAAGACATGCATACATGTGCCTCCACGTGCAGCATTATGTTGGGGACGTGTGGGAGTGGGGATCTAAAAAAAAAAAAGGGGGGGACATTTGGCCAGTCAGAGAGGAGGGACACGAGAAGTGCACAGAGGAGAGAATGGACTGATTCCAGGTGTGGGTGAGCAGGCAAGTGTCTGCATTGTAAACATTTGGTGAATGGACTGATTTAGGACATGAGTGAGCAGGCAAGTGTCTGTATTATAAACATTTGGTCATTGAGAGAGGAGGGACATGAGAAGTGCACAAAGAAGAGAGTGGACCGATTCCAGGTGTAAGCGAGCAGTCAATTGTCTGCATTATATAGATTTGGTCAGTGAGAGAGGAGGGATGTAAGGCACATTACAGACATCGCTGAAACAGATTGTTTTTCAGTGTTGACCAGTTAGATCCTGCCCACTCTCTCCAGCCCATCATACATGTGGTCATGCCCCTATAGTAAGGGTTGAGTAGGCACTTAATTGTTCCAGCATCCGTTGCTGAGACCACTGAGGGTCGTGAGGGCTGGAGAGCCTGCCCTCCCCGGGACCTCCACAGAAGGACTCGCCCCCCAGGACTGCATAGGGGTTCCAGCATCCGTTGCTGAGACCACTGAGGGTCGTGAGGGCTGGAGAGCCTGCCCTCCCCGGGACCTCCACAGAAGGACTCGCTCCCCCCACCCCCGGAACTGCATAGGGGTTCCAGTGTCTGTTGCCGAGACCACTGAGGGTCGTGAGGGCTGGAGAGCCTGTCCTCCCCGGGACCTCCACAGAAGGACTCACCCCCCACCCCCCGGGACTGCATAGGTACGCCTCGCAGAGTTCGTTGAGGAGCAGCGCTTGGCTGCCTGTAGCGAGCGTTCCTTTGTCTTCCAGCTTTGTTTAAACGGAGCGCTTTTGGCGCCAACCAAGACCTGAGATAGACATTTTGCTGTTTAAAATTTGAATTTCACTCTCGCGCCTTAATTTTCGGCGCAGCAATACAGATAGTTTTTTACACTGCAATTTACTGTGCCAGGATCAGGGTTAAACCGCATTCCTCGAAGTTACTTTAATCGCTTGCCTGCAATTTAATACCACTGTATAGCTTGTTATTTACAGCCAGAGTGCTCAGCATTGTTTAAAAGAAAATCAGCACATTACTCCAGTGCTGGGCCAAGTAATCTTAAGGCAAGTGCCCTATAGCAAAACCGGGAGTCGAACCCGTGCCCCTTGATACCTTTAATTTAATTTTAATTTTATGGTAGCAGTGCAGCCTCTCAGCCTCGGGCAGTGTTTTCTCTGCTTAGGAACATCTGCAGACTGCACCGAGCTGAGTGCTGGAACCCACGCCACACAAGTGCTAGACAGTCCCACCATAGCCATTTTCCCCTCTCTCACACCGGCCCTCTAGCAGGACGCCTGTGCTAAACATCTGCAACCTGCAAGAGGCTGTTTGCTGAGCCCAAAATACTCTTAAGCTTCTTTCACCCATAAAAGCCGCTCATTTACAGCACTGCGTTAGATACTGGGTTCCTGTGCTGTGTAATTTTACTCACCAGACCACGCCTCTAGCTCTGTGTTTAAAAACCCCTCTCTCCTCACTTCCAGGGGTTCCAGCGTCCATTGCCGAGACCACTGAGGGTCGTGAGGGCTGGAGAGCCTGCCTTCCCTGGGACCTCCACAGAAGGACTCTCCCCACCACCCCCCGGGACTGCATAGGTACACCTCGCAGAGTTCGTTGAGGAGCAGCACTTGGCTGCCTGTAGAGAGCGTTCCTTTGTCTTCCAGCTTTGTTTTGGCCCCGCCGGCGCTGTGCGCCGCCTCCCCACCACCACCACCACCTTTGGTTGGCACTCTGGTTCTGGCACCCCATGTGACTATTGCTATAAAACAATCAGCCAACTTCTCCATTTGCAGGTTATATCTCCTCAGCACTAGAGGGAGCCTGCTCTCCAAGTCTGTTTTCACTACTACAAAACCATACACAAGCATGTCTCCTGCAATACTCTGGAGAATCTCATCACTCCTCCTGCTATTCCACCCGCCCACCGCTATGGATCCCTATAAATCCCCCACATATGTGTCCCTGCTGGTATCCCAGCCCGTCCAGACAGAGTATCTCTATCACTATTATCACAGCCCATCTACTCTAATGTCCATCTTCCCCTACCCACCTCGCACATTGGACCACCACTCTGACCCCACCCACCCACCGCCAGCACACAACCCCTGTCCCTGAATACTGTATCAGATGGTCCCTCTCCTCTCTAGCTACACCTGCCCTCATCTCGCTCCCTATCCCATGCACCACACACCTGAGATCGTGGCATCCCCGAAAACGTCTCACCCACAGCAACCACAGCCCCTTGATGCATCTAATTACCCTACTCCTCCTGCTCTCAGGAAATGTGCACCCAAACCCTGTGCCGGGCGTCACTGCAATGCCACCGCCCAACCCTGGCAAAGGTCTCCGCATTGCATTTATGAATATCTGCAGTCTCCCTAAGAAAAATGCAGCACTCCAATGCTGGGTTGCACAGCACATACCGGACATCCTTATGATAATGGAAACCTGGCTCTCCCAGTCTACTCCAGACTCCGCTGTCTCCCTCCCAGGTTTTACCCTGTTCAGAGCTGATCGGGTGGGTAAGCGTGGAGGGGGGTGTGCAATCTACCTGCGCGACTCCATCCTAGGCCATGCGCTGCTAACCCCTGAGCTTGGCCATGGGGCACAAGCTATTACCTTGAAAATCACCCCATACCCTGGTCATGGCCCCCTATACCTTACCACCGCCTACATACCCCCACGAGCGAAAAACGCAGCTATCCACTCCCTCATAGACTATCTCTCCACTCTGCCACACAAGGCTGAACAGCTAATTCTGGGAGATCTTAACACTAATTGGCTCAGCCCCTCATCAGGAAACATAAAGGATGACTTTGCGGCCCTTGACCTATCTCAGTTGGTCACCCAGCCCACTAGACTTAACCAAGCAAAGGGGACCAGCTCCCTCCTAGACGTGGTACTCTCTAATCGACCACACAAATTGAAATCGGTCAACGTTATAGCAGACTCACTCAGTGACCACTTTCCTGTTCTGTGTTTCTGGTCCTCCCCCACGCTCAGCCCTGAGTATAATAGCACATCGTTTCCATCCCATGGGCCTTGACCATCTCAAGCGGCATCTTGCACAGCTTGACTTGGCCCCAATCACCTTTGCGTCAGACATAAATACTGCCCTAACCTACCTCACCAGTGTCTTCAGCAATGCCTGTGACCTATTTGCTTCCATCACCATATCTCGCCCAAAAAGACGGGCTGCTGCATGGATTTCCCCCGCACTGATCCAGCAACTAAAACAGAGGGACAATCTATGGCACATTGCAGTCGAGTCAGGCAGTACGGCGGACAGGCAAGTCTCTAGAACAGCCCGCAACCAATGCACCTGGGCCATCAAACAAGCAAAAGCCAGACACGATCAGGCAGCTCTAACATTCTCCTGGGGCTCAGCCAGAGCTTTCTGGGTTAATATAAAAGAACCGAACGGCAATACCCACTCCCCCCACCCCCTCAGATTATTATCAGTGGGGCAATCTCGACGGACCAAGCGTGCATTGCAGACTGCCTAAACAAAACTTTCTCTGACCTAAGTGCGGTTCTCCCTACCCAGTTCTTTGACCCCATCCCCCTATCCACCCACACCACTACCTCCCGGCCCCTATTCCACTTCAGAACAATCTCACCTCGTGAAGCCAAACCTTTCCTCTTAAAAGCCCTCACCTCCCACAACCCGAGCAGTGACCCCCTTGACTCCAGAATACTCCGCCTCACGCTCGATGTCATGCTAATCCCCCTCACGAATGTCCTCATCCGATCCCTATGCCTTGGTCAATTCCCGGATGCATGGAAACAGGCTGAAATCACCCCTATCCACAAGTCCAGAGACCAAACACTACCAAATAACTACAGGCCCATCTCAATCCTCCCTCTTCCCCCCCCACCCCAAAGCCCTAGAGAAATGGTATAGATGCAGCTCATGGAATACGTATCTAAATACGACATATTATGCCCTGAGCAACATGGTTTCTGCCAGGATCACAGCACCTCCACAGCCCTTTTGGAATTCTCCCACCAAATCCATTCTGCACTTGATGCTGGGAATATCGCAGGTGTAGTATTCATCAACCTATCTAAGGCCTTTGACACTGTGTGTCACCCTCTGCTGCTAAACTCCCTTAGCCAACCGGGTTTCTCACCTGGCCCTCTGAACTGGTTCTCAAGCTACCTACAGAATAGATCCCAAAGGGTCAAGCTGAATGGGACCTTGTCTACTAACCTACCAGTACACTCTGGGGTCCCTCAAGGCTCCATCCTTGGGCCTACCCTTTTTTAGTCTCTTCCTAAACACCCTCCCAAGCTCCTGCACTGACAAAATACTTCTTTACACTGATGACGCTGTCATCATCGCATCACATTTGGACCCATTCTTGCTACAAAGCACCCTGCAGCGCACTTTCAGCCAAGCAGAAAAATGGTTCAACAGCCATCGGCTAGTCCTAAACCTGAAAAAAAATAAATCAATGCTTTTTGCACACCGGCAAAACAATGCCAGTGACTCTCCCCTTCTCATCACCCCCAGCACACTCCACCCCTCTTGAACAGGTAGCAACCTACAAGTACCAGGGTCTCACCCTTGACTCAGGCTTTACCTTCCACACCCATTTTAAAGCCCTGTCATCAGCCACGAACTCCAGGATTGGTCTCCTCTATCGCCACAAAGACTGCCTCCCCTGAATTTGCCTTAAAACTGGCCATCTCCTCATCTGTGCTGTCTCTGGCAGACTACGGACTCCCGACCTATGCAGTGGCAGATCCTTCCGCCCTTACTAAAGTCCAGACCTCAATTAACAAAGCCTGCAGGCTCCTGACCAGTGCCCATAGTAGAACCCACACATGCCTGATGTACTCTGCCTTGAACATACTCACCTTTGAGGAACGGCTGAAATACCACACCTGCCTGCTGGCAAAAAAGACCCTATCTGGGCTATCCCCTCCAGGGGTCACTACATCCCTGCAACAGGCCACCCAGCCTGCTCTCACCCGTAATTCCACTAAAGCCACCTTCCTAGTCCCTAGAGCCAGGACTTCACTCCTTTCACCATAGAGCTCCTGTCTGGTATAACTCTCTCCCTGTGAACATCACAGGCATTCCCAGTATTGGCCAGTTCAAAATAGCCCTTTGAAAATACATTGTTGATAATCGGAGCTGTAAATGCCAATAATTGGAGCTGTATTTCTGTCCCAAATAGTACCTCCCAGAGTTTCCTGGTATCCCACAGACTACTAAGCACTGGTTTCTACTGCAGAGTATGATTTGCCTTGTATGGTAAAAAAACTTGTGATTGTTTATTTACGCCTGTATCTCACTTGTTTTGTTACCACTGTCTAAACTGCACATGATTGTTTGTCCACCCTCCCTGCGATGAGGTACCTTTGTAAACGAGTCTCTGACTCAAAGATTGTAAAACTGATTACTCGAATAAAATAAAATAAAAATAAAATAAAAAAAACTCAAGAATTTGCCCTTTAATAACTTTGCAACTGTTGAACGAATTTGCACGAAATTTGGTATGCAGTGTTCTGTGGGGTACATCTCTTAATCTTGTTAGTTTTGTTCTGGTCAGATATGCAGTCTCCAAGTTATGGAGAGGTGAAAAAACATGTTTTTACCATTTGACTTTGCAGGGATTTTTCTTTGAATTTGCCTACAGCCCAGAGGGTTTGTTTTGTAAGACATTTTCAAGACAGAAAGGGACTACCCTACATATGTGCCTTTTGCTAGTCTGGTGAAAAAGCAATAAGCCATTTTTTAAGTTATTGCAATTTAAATATTAGAAAAAAAATCTCTGAGCATGCTCAGTAAGCACTTCAATATAGTTATATGATACAAGAGAAATCCTACATTGTATGGAAAAAAAAAAAAATCCTCTTTCATATGGCTACCATCTTGTTTTCAGTTTTGCCTGAAAAATTCAGAATTGGAAACCTGCCAAAATGATATTCTGGGGAGGAACAAACACGTATCCTGCTTATTTACTGCTCAGAAAATGCCCCTAGAATATGTTTTATTTAACATTTAAATTTATTGTTCATATCAATGTCATACAACATAGGATCTTAGTTTCTATAATAATAAATAATAATAAATTTATTTATAAAGCGCCTTTCAACTTACCAAGGTGCTAAACATATTGAAACAATGACATCAAATATAAATACAGTAATACATATAAATAAAATCAGTTAAAAAATTAAGATCTCAACACAGTAACAATTACACTATGAATAACCACCCAAGAAGGCCATTTGCTAGAGATAAGTTTTCAAATTATTCTTAAATTCCTCCATGGAGGTGCACTCCCGTAACCGGCGTGGTAGAGAATTCCAGAGAGTGGATGCAGCATGAGAAAATGCTCTGCTGCCTGAAGATTTTAAACTCACTCTTAGAATCTCTAGCAACCCCTCGTCGGCCAAGCGGAGCGATCGGCCAGGGTAGTAAGGCACCAGGAGTTCTTTCAGATAGGCCGGACCCTGATCGTGAAGGGCTTTAAAAGTCAGTAAAATTACTTTAAAGGTGATCCGCCACCGTATAGGAAGCCAGTGCAGTTCATGCAGCACCGGGGTAATATGACAGGACCTACTTGTCCCAGTCAAAACCCGGGCTGCAGCGTTCTGCACCAGCTGTAGGCGACGGATTTCAACCCAAGCCCAAAGTATAGGGTGTTGCAGTAGTCCAAACGCGAGGACACAAAGGCATGGACCAATGTTGGCAAAGAGTCAGACGGAACAAGGTGCCTAACCCTGGCAATGTTCCTAAGATGGTAAAAGGAAGTCGTGACAACAGCCGACACTTGAGACTGTAAGGTCAGCCTGTCGTCTAAGACAATCCCAAGGCTACACACCTGTTCAGAGGTCGGGAGTGACACACCGCCAAGAAAAATTCCAGAGGGTGTGCCATCATGCGACTTCTCTATCTGACAACCCGGACCTCTGTCTTCTCTGAGTTCAACTTTAACCAAGTAGAATCCATCCAACCCTGGATTTCTTTCAGACAGGTGTTAAACACCGCGAGAGCTCCATCCTGGTTGTGTGCAAAAGACAGGTATAGCTGGGTATCATCTGCATAACAGTGAAACCTCATCCCATACCATCTTATAACGTCTCCGAGGGGCAGCATGTACACCGCAAATAACATGGGTGTTAGTACGGAACCCTGAGGCACCCCACACAACAAAGGAGTTGAGCCAGATGAAAAGACTCCCGACACAACTTTGTGATCTCCCACTGAGGAATGAGGTGAACCATTGTAGAACAGTTCCCGATATTCCACAAATTTGCCTCAGGCATGCTATCAACACCAGGTGATCTACAGTGTCAAAATCTGACGAGAGAGCAAGGAGAACCAGAATAGAACGTCTCTTCTGATCTTTCGCCCTCAGAAGATCATTAAGCACCCGAACCAGCGCAGTCTTGGTGTTTATGTCTTTTACAAAAAAATGGATTGGAAGGATTCGTAGATGTTATGGATGGTTAAATGGTCTTCCAATGGCTGCCACTACCTTCTCAATAACCTTCCCAATAAAGGGAAGGTTAGAGATAGGTCTGTAGTTTGAGAAACAGTCTGGGTCCAAGGTAGCTTTCTTTGAGAATGGTGTCACCACCACCTCTTTCAGGGAGCTAGGAAACTCGCCTGACTCCAGGGAGCACCAGACTATTTGCACCAGGACTGGACCGATGATATCAGTACAACCCAAAATTAGGGGAGTCGGACCAGGATCCAAACTACAGCTTGTGGGACACACTCTATGGATGATCCTCATAATATCCACAAACTCAGGTCGACAAAAGGAACTCCAAGAGAACTGGATAAGATGATAAGACATGAACTGGGATCCTACTTTGTGGGTCATACAAAGTAGAATCTTAGTTTGTATCTCGTCATACAAACTAAGAGCCTACTTTTCATGGCTCTGATACAAAAAATTGAAATGTGGATGTCTCAGCCATTTTTTGGTATTTTCTCACCAAATTTTCAACATAAGCATTTTGGGGCCCTACCTTATGAACATTGTCACTGTTATTTCATGACTCAGTCTCCAATGGTGATTTTGCGGTCACTACACAGAATCACCTTTCAGAATAGAATAATGAAATGACAATCCCAGTGTTCATGAAGGGAGGTCCCAAAAAGCCCATGTTGAAAATTTGCTGCAAAAAATCCTGAAAACAGCCATGTTACAAGTGTGCGTTGCACAGTTTCTATGCACACTTGTAACTTCACCAGTTTTTAATATTTTCACACCAGCTTTTCCACATTGCCATTTTTTCACACCTCCCCATTAACAGTATTGCTGTCATTTCTCACATCCAGCCAAAAATGTGTTTTCGCATCTCTGGTGAATAATGGCGCAGTTGCTGTGTGAAATTAACTTTTGGAATCGATTAACAAATCACAGTGTCAGTGTTCATAAGATTTCCCAAAAACCCCATGTTGAAAATTTGGTTAAAAAATTCCCCAAAATTGCCAGGTTACGAGCATGCGTTGTGCAGTTTCTACTCTCGCTCACAAGTTTGCCAATTTTTCATATTTTCCTTCCTGATTTTCAGCATTTCTATTTTCCACAACTCCTCATGAACAGTATACAGCTGGAATTTTGCACATCCTGTCCAAAACATGATTTTGCGCTGGTGGCACAGAATGCCACGTTTAATGTGCAAACTCAACTTTTGTGGCAGATTAATGAAATGACAGTAACATTGTTCATTAGGTGGGGTCCCAAAATGCCATGTTGAAAATTAGGTGAAAAAATCCTGAAAATGCCTGAGTTATGTGCATCCCTTTAATTGTAGCACCCGCTCGAAAATTATTTGCAATACGGATTTTTTGCTACCTGCATCTTTAGGTGGCATAAGAACCTTTGAAGGTTTCGAACTCATGATTATAGCTGCAGTGGAATGTTTTTCTGTAGTTGCTACGGTTACTGAGATATTGCCAGATTAGTGTTACAACGGTTACTTTTCATGACTATAGGGTTGTGGTGTGTCCATACTTATGTGTAAGTAGGAGCATTGTGCTGCTACATAAGCATATCATTATGCAACAATAGGTAGTGTGAGGAGAGCGCAGGACCCGGAGGGCGCATACTCCCACAACCACATGCCAGTTACATTACACTGTCTCAAGAAGGGAAATTC